>PISW01008211.1:0-76899 GCA_004023785.1 Mungos mungo
CATTCCTTTCTGGAAAAGACAGAGACCTTTTTCTTTACTTTAAGCCTAAATCCGTCAGCTCTTTCCCTAACGTCCTTGGAATGGTTTGAGATTAAAGTCACGGGGCAGTCTGAGTCTGTCCCATAGCGTCAGTCCGAACAAACCAAGACAACACACAACAGAACTAGGACAAGGAACATGGGAACCAGGCCTTCTGGCCAGTGGAGGCAAAACCGAGTGAGAGGACGGCCTTACCCCGCGCTGCGGGTTCTCATGGGCTCTTGGGTAATTTCTGGGAGCTCATTAAAATTAACAGACTTATTCGGGGCTGCTCGCACGCCTGCCAGCAAGCTTTGGGTCATCTGATCCCGTCGCCTGTGGCCAGGTCCCTGTTGCCGGTCATTCCAATCAGGGTCGGCTGCCGGTATGGCCTTTGTCCCAATAGGTACTGTGGGATCGGTAATATGAATCTGGTCTGTGTGGTCGCGAGCCTGGATTCGTTCCCTTTCCTCGGAGGTGAAGGTAGAGGTCAGGATTGCATGGATATTATGCCAGGTGAGATCATACGCTTGGGCCAAATATTGGAATTCCTTTATGAATTGCGAGGGGTCCGAGGAGAATGACCCCAAAAGCTTTTTATGGCCAACAGATCTGGTAGGAAAAAAGGCACATGAACTTCAAAAAGCCCCTCCGCGCCCGCCACTTCCCTGAAAGGTGAGATGGCCGGCGCGGGGGCATTTTAAGGCTGTTGGTGAGCGCAGGTTTGAGTGGTGATAGGGGCTGCTGAGGAAGGGGCAGGTACCAGGAGAGGTGGTGGTGGGGGGCGGGTCCTGGGAGGAGAGACGGCTGGAGCGGGGGACCCGGCGGGAGGGGGTGCCGGTCCAGCGGCCCATAATATCACCCTAGGGGTCAGAGGTCAGGGAGGAGGGAAGCAGGGATTCAGGCGGTAGGGGGTTGGGAAGTGTGGGCCAAGGGGTGGCAATGCAGATCCAAAAAAGCCGTAACGTAAGGAATCTCTGCCCATTTGCTCTGCCTCCGGCAGAGATTATCCAGGTCCGTGAGAGTTTGGAAACCGAGGGATCCTTCTGGAGGCCACTGAAATTCGCTATCCAGCTTATAAAGGGGCCACACCTTGGTGCAGAAAGGGACTAGGCGGTTTCGGCTAAGGTCATTAGCAAAACCGAGGAGTGAGAAGTTTTCCAGGAGGCATTCTAAGGGAGTAAGCATGCGCTCCGGTTTGGACTTATTGTTCCCCATTTTTAAGGCCTTGGAGAATCGCAGGAAAAAGAAGGGCGTCCCCCAGGTTTTTCCTTTGACCCGGAAAAGTCCTGGAACGTGATCAGAGACGTCTCTCTGGACAGAAAGGGAGGCGTCTGGGTTGTGGGGCGTCCCCCACCACCAAGAAGCTGGAGAATCGGGGGGGGGGGTAGTCCTGACGCACGTGCGATTAAGGACAGGGTCCCCGAAGAGGCTTAGATATTCGGGGACTTACCAATTAGCTGGTGAAACAGAGTTCTGTCCTGGACCAGGGGCCTTTTCCGTTTCCAGCACCAAGGTTAGATCCCAAATCGGGGAGGAGAGAGCTCAGCTAGCTGCTGAGCTACTATCTCCTCCGGGGTTTCGGCACCAAATGTAAGATTTAATAGGCGGAGGCAGAGATGGGAGGAAAGAGACTACGTTATGGAGCCAAGAAAGACTTTATCGGGATCTGCGATTCCCGGGCGGGGTCCCATGGCCCGGGGAGTGGGGAGTGGGGAGTCGGGGCAAGTCGCGCCTGATAGGCGATGGGTGGGGGGGTTTACGGGTGAGGGGTTCTGGGTTTGACCTTGGGAGGGCAGCTTATCAAATAAGGGCCTTTCAGGGGCGTGGCGGGATGGAATAGGTCCCCTCGTCTGTCAGGGTGATGGGAAGCTGGAGCTTCATGATTGGCTGCTTCTAAATGGGGCAGGACATCCCAGGTCTGCAGGTGAGGGGCGGGGGTCATCTGTGCACGTGTTCTCCTCCAGCCCCCGGAGAAATGGCCGCTCAGTCGCCACCTTAAGGTGACTCTAACAATGTCAAATACTGCATTAGTCCCAAAAGTCCCTTTTACAACTTCCCTTGAAGAAGAAACACGTTCTGTGACAAAATTTCAGAAATGGACATTGCTAAAGATCTGACAAGAGTTACTTTAACAAAGAAATTTAGTGACACTTAACATTTTGATTACGAAAGGTGTTAAGTAATGATCTTAGACCAAAACATTAAAACTCTAGGGACTGCACATATATAGGAGCAGTTGCAGCATTTACCCGTGTAATAATATAACCTAAGGTTTGCCACTGTACAACAGTGCTTTTTCTAGGACACAATTTCCTGAGTAGTAAGAACTAAAGTCACGTTTTTTGATAAATTATTGACAGAAGCAGCAGCGTGTACTTTCTTAACCAGTGTAACAGTAGAAACAGTCACAGCAGTAATAATAGAAATCAATGCAGTTATTCCTAATATTAAGGCAGCAATAAATCTCTTGGGGGCAAGACAACTTTTCATTTAAGAGTCGCAGAGCTTTGATGTTCGACTGAGAGGGAGGTGGTGTTACGTGAGGGAGTTACCTGCGGCTGACGATCATTTAAATCGATTCTCCCCCTTTCCAGGGAGGATGGGTCCGAGGATGATGATGATGACCTGGAAGCAGATCGGACCAGATGATCTGGCACCCAAATAGGCGAGTCACTTTCCTGTGGGAAGACACAAGCAAAACCTCGACCCGCAGTTAGGAAAACATCAGGGCCTTTCCAAGTTCCTAAGAGCACATCTTTCCATTTCACCAGGGGCTTTGTGGTCCGTTTGTTTTGCCAATGCTGAAGCCTTGGGGTTTCCCCGGAATTCTCTGGAGTCAGGTGATTTAATACAAACATACAATGAGCTAGGATCTGATGAGGTGAGGCATACTTAAAATCTGATTTTTGAAGTCTCACTATTTGATTTTTAAGAATTTGATTAGTTCTTTCAATAATCGCTTGGCCTTGGGGATTATAAGGAATCCCAGTTGAATGCCCAATGTGAAACTGTTCACAGGGATTTTTAAAAATTTTAGATGTATACGCTGGCCCATTATTAGTCTTAATTTTAAAAGGCATTCCTAATACAGAGAAGCATTGAAATAAATGTTGAACATCTTTAAAAGCCTCTCCAGTTCGAGCAGATGCGAAAAGCGCATGAGAATAAGTGTCCACCGTGACATGGACAAAGGACAGTTTTCCAAAGGAATTGACATGAGTTACATCCATTTGCCACAAAGTATTAGGTTTTAAACCTCTGGGATTAATGCCCACGTGTGAGACCTCTGAGTTAGTAGGTGGGCAGGAAGGACAGTTCTTAACTATTTGTCGAGTCTGTTCTCCAGTGATCAGAAGCTTTAGAGCCTTGATGATGAATTCTGTGACCCTCCTGGGCTTCATGCACAGGATCCATAGTTAAACAAGCGACTTTAGTGTGAAAGTCAGCTAACGCAGTTCCCTCAGAGAGGGGGCCAGGCAATTCAGAATGAGCTCTGATGTGTCCTATGTAAAAAGGCTCCTGGCGTTGTTGTACTTTGAGTTGTAATTCTAAAAGTAAACCTGAAATTCCTGTCTTGGAGACAGGCACTGTTGCAGTTTCAATTGCTGGAAAGAGCCCAACCACATACTTAGAGCCTGAAAACAGATTAAACCTCTCTGGAGTTTCTTGAAATAATCTAATAACAGCAACAAGTTGAGCTTTCTGTGCTGAAGTTTCCCTAGTTTGAAAAGAAATAATTTTAGGTTTAGATGAGTTTTTATAAATGATTACAGAAGCCATGCCGTTAGAGGGCCCAGCAGTAAATGCTAAAACGGCATCCTCTACAGGCTTATTTTTGTTTTCGTGGGGAAAATAAAAGAATTTAATTTGCCAAATTGTAAAATAGGATCCTTAGGTGTATTAAAGCCAAGACTGCCTGTATACCCAGCCATGGCAATCTGAAAACCAGTAATTCCCTGCATTAATTCCTCAATCTGAAATTTAGAATACGGAAGGACAATTTCTGCTGGCTCCTGACCGAACAATCCTATGCTTCTTTCTCTCCCCTTCATAATTATTTGCGCTACTAAGGATGGATAATCGGCCAAAACCTTCTTCGGAGTAGCTGACAAATGGAGCCATTCCAGTATTCCTTCTTGCCACAGGCAGGCGGTGGGAGAATGTTCAGTTGGCAAAATTATTAAAGACCAAGGCTCATTGTAATTAATCCTAGTAAGCATGGCCCCTTGTAGAGCTTCATTAACTTTAGATAAGGATTCCAAGGCCAAAGGAGTTAACTCTCGTTTTGAATTTGGATGGGAGTTTCCACGCAAGATCTCAAACAGCGGAATAAGATCTTTAGTAGACAGCTTTAAAAAAGGCCGAATCCAATTAATATGTCCCAATAGTTTTTGAAAATCTTTCAAAGTACACAAATGCTCTGTCTTCAATTGTAAAGGCTGTAAAGTGACAGTTTGATTTTCAATGATTCTTCCCAAGTAGGAGTAGGGTGGGTCCGTCTGAGTTTTTTCTGGGGCTACTTTCAAGCCAAGAGCAGATAAAGTTTGGATCGTCTCATCCAAAACGTCATGAAGATGAGCTTTGTCCTGGTGTGCTAAAAGAATGTCATCCATATAATGAATCAGATAGACTTCTGGATATTTATCTCTAATCTCACTCAAAGCCCTAGCGACATATTTCTGACACAAAGTCGGAGAATTTTTCATCCCTTGGGGAAGGACTTTCCACTGAAATCTCCGAAAGGGCCTTTTTAGATTCGGAGATGGCAGGCTGAAGGCAAAATGTTTACAATCATCAGGGTGCAGAGGAATCGAGAAAAAACAATCCTGAAGATTTATAACTATAATGTTGTCTCCCTTTGGGATCGCTACAGGGGAGGGGAGGCCTGGCTGAAGTGCTCCCATCGTCTCCATGGTGACATTAATGGCTCTTAGGTCCTGAAGCAATCTCCATTTTCCTGATTTTTTCTTTATTACAAATATAGGAGAATTCCATGGACTAAGCGAGGGCTCTATATGTCCTAATTGTAACTGTTCAGACACTAAGACTGTGGCTGCCTCCAGTGTTTCCGCAGTCAGGGGCCATTGTTCCACCCATACAGGATCCTGGTGTTTCCACCGAATGGGGTCAGCAGCCAATTGCACAGTGGCCCCCTCGACAAATTGAGGGTCTTTATCTTGAAATCCTAAACCTTGCCTGCCTGATCTTACTATAGGCATGATTGGGTCTTTTATTCCCTGATGAGTTTTTCCTAGCCCCTTGTCAGGATTAAAATGCATGTTTAACATTTGTCCAGTTACAATTTCATCAGGGCTTAAAAACAAGAGTCCCATTTGACTCAAAGTATCTCTGCCCCATAGGGTAAAAGGAATGGAAGGTATCACATACGGAGTGAAAGTACCAGATGAATCATCACTAGTCCAGTGAAGGATTTGTGAGCTTTTAGCAACAGAAGGAGCAGTTCCGATTCCCACCGGGGACGTCACAGTGGAGTGTGTGGGCCAGGATGAAGGCCAGTCTTTTCCAGAGATGCATGAAACTTCAGCCCCCGTGTCTAAAAGTCCTTTAATTTCTTTTTCGTTGACCTTAATAGTTTTAAGAGGTCTTTTATCTGTAATTTCTGGCACCCAAAAGGCCAAATCAGTAAGACCAAAACCTTTATCCTGTCTAGGTTCCTGTGTCTGAAACTTATTATTGGTTAAGTAAGGTAACAGAAGTAATTGAGCAATTCTCTGCCCTTTCATAATTTGCACAGTTTGGTTCGGAGGACTGACCATAATTTTTATTTCTCCGGTATCATCGGAGTCAATCACCCCTGGAATGACTTGAATCCCATTCAGGGAAGTGGAAGTTCTCCCTAAAATTATTCCTACCACCCCCTCAGGTAGTGGGCCTGTGACTCCAGTGGGTAAAGCAACAGGCATCATGTCGGGAGTTAATATGGCCGAGGAGGTGGAGCACAGGTCAAGTCCTGCACTCCCTGGGGTGGCATGGAGGAGGTCGAAGACGTTCCGGAGAATGGGTTGAGCGATGCCACTCCTATTGCTGGCTGGGGCCGAAGGGCAGGCCCCCTCTGGAAGTTTCTCTGATTGGGAGTCAAATGTTCCATCCTTATGATATCTGGATCTGCAGTCTCTAGCCCAATGGAAACCCTTCTGGCAACGAGGCCATGGAGCCCCAGGGCCCCCTTCTGTAGGCCTATGAATTGGACCAGATGGTTTATCAACTCTTGGGCAGTTCGATTTAAAATGTCCAATTTGGCCACATTTGAAACAAGCTGGATCTTTGCCTTTTGGCTTGTCGCCATATGTTTGTACATATTGGGCGTAGGTTTTTCCCCCGCAAAGCTGCTGCTATGGCTACTCCCCGTACAAAAGCCGGGCCTACATCAGCACACTGCCTTATGAAATCATTTAATTGTCCTGTTCGCTTGATTGGTCTTAATAAAGCTTTACAGGCGGAGTTAGCATTTTCAAAAGCGAGCTGTTTAACCATCATTTCAGATATGTCTTTGTTAGTGATAAGTCTCTCAGCAGTAGAAACAAGCCTAGCCACAAAATCCTCATACCTTTCCTCAGCTCCCTGTCTTACGTCGGTTAGAGAAGTAGCCGAACTAAATCCTGAGGGAAGAGCCCTCCATGCCTCTGTGGCTATCGTCTTCACTGCCTTAAGCCCTTCCAATGGAATACGAACTTGATCGGATGCAGTTTCCCATCCTGAGTTCCCCATAATCATATCCCCAGAGACTCCCGCCTCTCTCATCCTTATCCTGTTCCTCCTCAGGTGATCCCTGGCTCTATCCTCATACTCTGCTCTCCACCTGACATAGTCACCGGGGGGAAGGCAACTCTTAGCCACTTGAAACCAATCAGAAGGAGTCATCCAATGATTTGTAAGGGAACCCACCAGGGTAATAGTATAAAGATCGTTAGGACCATACTGAGCACAAGCGGCTTTTAACTCCTTTAATACCTCGTAAGAGACAGGGATCCAATTAGGGTCTCCGGCTGCCCCATCAGTTTCATTCATAGGACCAAACATAACCGGAAAGCATAGGGGAACATCAAAATCACCTTCAAGCATGGCTTGTCTTTTGGCTTGTGCTAAATTGGACAAAGATGCTGTTCTCGGTAATCTTCCCGGACAAGGAGGGTCCCTACACTGGCGCACATAGGGAGCTGCAGGAGTTACTCCCGCTTCCTGTTGTGGCTTTAAAGCCTGTCGGCCCATATTTGATTTTTTCAATTTTGATCTTATGGGTTTAGAGGAATCGAGAGGGAGATCTTTTTCCTCCTTTTTTGCCTCACATGGAGCTTCCTCATCTGCCAGATCTGTCTCATTACCATCACTATCATCACACTCAGAGTCCTCATTGTCCTGAACCGCCATTGCCAAAGGAGTAGGACTTTGACCTCTAGGGAGAGGTGGAGTATTCTCTGTGGCTAAATCATCAGATAACAATGTGCCTCCTCTATGGTCAGGATCTAAAGCATCTCTAATCAAATTCCACAGAGAAAAGACATCTACAGGGACATTCTCTGGTCCATACCAGAATAACTGTTCCCCAACTTTGTTCCAGGTTTGTAAATCAACAGTGCCCTCTTCTGGGAACCAAGGACATTGCTCCTGAACAAAGTGTAAAAATCTTGTTATTTCGTCATGAGTCACCTTAATCCTTCTCTGATTAAGGAGGAGCAAAAGTACTTCTGTAAAAAACTTTTTCTCTTTAGAAACTGTATTGCCCATCCCTTATTTCTTATAATACAGTGATGCAAAGACAAACAAAGAGTAGGGAGCCCCCTCTAATGAGGAGACCAATACATTCACTCACACACATACACCAGAGGCTAGAACATTCCCTCCCACCAAGGTTTTACAAACAAGATCGAGACATTTAGAAAAACACTTAACTGGGCAATCTCTTTCCTTTACTCACTTTCCTTATTCTCTATCTGTATTTAGAAAAACACTTACCCGGGGAATCTTTTCCCATTACTCACCCCTGTTCTCTTGTACGGAGCTGCCAAGTTCGGCTGCCTCAGGCAAGGATATGTCACTCCCTGTGGGGTGCAGCCAGAAAAACAAGATTCACCGTCTACAGGCCAGGGATGTGTATTTCCCGACTCACAGACCGCCAGGGAGGCCGAAGCACGCATGCAAAAGCAAAGGGCTTTATTACGAATTTAGGCCCGGCCAGCCTAAACTCGGGCTCACAGACTTCAACAACACACTGGATCCATGTGGAGCGAGCCCCGAACATGGCGGGGCAGGGCCTTTTATGAGTTTGGGAAGGGGCGTTACAGGAAACTGTGACACAGGTACAGGGGTCCAATCATTATAGCATCACATCATTGACAGTGACTTTAACCAATTACAGAGTGGACCCGGGACCCTCAGGTAGGGCGTGACTAGTCTTAACCTCCATCTTTAGGCCCGCCCCCAGAAATGTTAATGGTGTTAGCTGGCCTTCAAGGTCAGAGGGGAAACTTGAATCAGACCTGCATCCTTACAACATCATTTCTTTAATGGTTACATAGTTCAAGGTCTTTGAAGTGAAGACACGGTCCGGAAAGGATCATGTTTAACAGGACAGGTGTAAATATCAGGAATTATCAAGTCATTGCAGAGAGGGATTCCCTAATAATAAATAGTCTGGCTCCAAGCAGAAGATGAGCCTGAAGAATTCTGAGGATATTTACATTTCTTAAGACCCCTCATCAGTTATGCACGGGCAAGATGCTCATCCTTTAATAGGCAAATCTTTTGGCAGAGGGTTGTGTTTTACTCCCAACAGCAGACAAAGAGCTAGAAAGCAAAGTAAGGGGAGGGCTGGCGCCACTGACCAAACCAAGTTGATTCAAAGCCTAAAAGTACATGTCTCTTTACAAAGCAATGAGAAAATCACAGCAGGATGAATAGAAGCCGCATGCGCGGCCCAGGAGGCCAAATATTGTTTGAGGGTGATTTTTGCCTACTGGGCCCCAATAGATAAGCCTCTACTTAACATCCTAAAAATCGATTCTCCATATTGCAACCAAAGTCATCTTCTAGAATGCAAACCTGACCAGGTCCATGCCCGTGGCTGCAAGGCCATGCATCTTGTCCACCCTTCTCCAGCCCCCGGTCTCTTCTTCCCCTTCCAGTACGAGGCTTCTGTTCTGCGAACATGCTGGCATTGTTCCCACCTAAGGACCTTTGCACTTGCCTCGGCCTGGAAAGTTCTTTCCCCAGATCTTCCCCCAGCTGACTCCCTCTCTTCATTCTGTTTGCCCCAGGAACTTGGAAGCTCTTGCAAAACTAGGTGTTGGGTTTTGCCGGCTTTCACTGGATGACAGTGCTGCCTTCATCGGCAAAGGGTCAGACTTGATCAACCGTCACACTGGGGGAGTTTGGATCTCAAGTCCTGGGCTTCCTGTTTCCAGGAGAAAGGTCATGTGATCTATAGGCACTGGAAAGTGCCCTTCTGTGCTTTGTAATTTGACCCTGTGCTCAGAAGGTTTCCAGGCTTGCTACGCTGTAATGTTAAAGGTGGAGAGCACACGGAGCCCCCCTCATTATACACTCATGTCAGCGTTGTGCTTGTTTTGAGGGTGTCCTAGCAACGAGTGTCACCTCAAAGGAGAGAAGCCGTTGGGGCCACTGTACTTCGCCTGTCCCTCATGAGGTGGGGGAGGTTTGAAAATATTTTCAGAATTTTGGAACGGTTCAACAGTCAGAGTCTCCCTTACACGCTGAGAGCTGAGAAACCAGTGAGGGTAATATTCGGTTAGCAGCCAATATTTCTGGAGTAAAAAAATCGAGAGACTTTGCTGAATCTCAATCTCTACGCAGATAATTCCTCTGAAAGGTCTAAATGATGGCATTTTATTGTTTTATGAGCTTTGGGGACCACATTGTCTCCATTAGGAGGATAAGACTGTACTGCCCTCGAAAAAGGTGGATTTATATGAAAATGTCATTACATAGTTTCAATATATAGGAAGTATACAGCTAGGAACATCAATCCTAAAAATCGTTTTTTTAATAAAGCAATTGAATGTCTCAGTGATAATATTATATAAGACCCAGAGGGAAAACTTAGGAAGGGTTATCATTTAAAACTTTTTTTCTAATGTTTACTTATTTTGAGAGACAGAGAGAGACAGAGTGCTAGCAGGGAAGGGGCAGAGAGAAACGCAGACACAGAATCTGAAGTAGAAAAAAAAAAAGAATCTGAAGTAGGTTTCAGGCTCTGAACTGTCAGCCGTAAGTGGAGCTCAAACTCACGAACTGCGAGATCATGACCCGAGCCAAAGCCAGACACTTAACCGACGGAACCACCCAGGCACCCCTAAAACTTTTCATTTTAAAATAATTTGATTTACTCAAAAGTTGCAAAGATAACACAGATGGGGTGGCTAGCGGGCTCCATCGGTGGAGCATATGACTCTTGATCTAGGAGTTGTGAGTTCAAGCCTCAGGTTGGGTATAGAGCTTACTTAAAAAATATATCTATATCTATGTATCCATATTTATATGTCTCTGTAGATAGAGATATCTGTAAGAGTTGCCATGGGAAAGCAACTGAGCGGCCACTTTGATGTAGAAAGCTGCGAACACTGACAACCCCCACTTGCAAACCTGGGATGACCCAAGCCATTTGAAAAGCACCAGCGGCCATTTTATTGCAGGCCAGATAACAGATCCAGGCGCCACCAGGACTGACGACCCCACTCTCAATCTGGACTGTCTCAAACTGGAATGTAGCTGGGCAAAGGCGAGTGCCCGTATCTCACGGAGACCAGGAAATCTGCCAGCCCTTCCCCAAACGTGCCCCTTATCAACCAGCGGGCCACCTTCCGCTCTCTGTGATGCTCTCACCAAACTGGGGCTGGGAGGGGAGAGGAGCGGAGGGGAAGAGCATCAGAGAAGGTTCCGGTCTGGGGTCCCCGGACACCCAAGGGCTCCGCGGCCATCTAAGTGACGGCGGAACAACGCAGGGACATCCATGTCTGCACGTTTCTTTCCCACGTGCCCAGGGCAGTGGGGGCTAAAGGGATGCGGAGGAGGGAGAAAGAGACCCCTCCTTAGGCCTGGCGGGGACAGCGGGCTGCAGCGAGAACTCAGGACGGAGGGACCTTCCGGGCCTCGCAGCCGAGACCAGGGACGGGAGTGGGGTCGGAACCGCATACCTGGGGGCAGATGGCCGCCTTGAACTTTCTGCAGCAGCACCGCAGCTCGAGACTTTACAGCCCTCGCGAGATTTTCCGAGATCCGGCCGCAGCGCCTGCTTACGCGGTTGCTAAGGCAACCGGGCGGCGCCAGCGCGAGCGGGAAGGAGGCGCCGTCGAAATTTTGCGTGCGAGCCTTCGAGACTTGAGGAGTGGCCGTTCCTGAGCTTCCAGACCTGCAGACCACGGCCTCTGCTCTAGTCGGTCCTCCTGCCCCAGGGCGGCCATGGGACGGATTTCCGGGCTCGTGCCCTCTCGCTTCCTGACGCTCCTGGCGCATCTGGTGGTCGTCATCACCTTGTTCTGGTCGCGGGTAAGACCCACGGCCAGCCTCCTCCCGCCCCCACCCCGTTCCCACCACACCCCACTTTCCCAAGGCCATACGCAGGTGTGTCCTCCCAGCCCTCTCGGACCCCGGGGCTGCCCCGCAGCGCCCCCCTCTTTCACTTTCTTCCTCTCCGCCCCGCTCCCCAGGACAGCAACATCCAGGCCTGCCTGCCTCTCACGTTCACCCCCGAGGAGTACGAGAAGGAGGACATCCAGTGAGCACTTGGGGCAGGGTGGTCAGAATTCAGCACTGGCGGGGGATGGAGGAGCCTTTGAAGAAGCCCCGAAGGCCTGAGCCAACCCCCTTCGTGCCTTGCAGGCTCCTGGTAGCGCTGTCCGTCACCCTGGGCCTCTTTGCCGTGGAGCTGGCCGGTTTCTTCTCAGGGGTTTCCATGTTCAACAGCACCCAGAGCCTCATCTGTATCCTTTTAGCCTACGCACCTTTTCCGCGCTGTTCATTTCCTTCGGGACCCCCTTTCAGCCACCTGACCAGGCCTTTCTGGCGCCATAGCGTGTGCTCTAGCGGGCCAACAGCATCTCCAGCTGATAGATCTTCTTAGGCACCGTGGAAGATTTAAGACGACCTTGGATCCTTGGTTAAACTTCCGCTCTGCACCAGGCTCTGGAGATCCCGTCTGGGAGTAAAACTCAGTTTTCTAACTTGAGGAAGAGGCAGGTGTGTGGACAGGACATCTGTAATGCAGGGTGATAAGCACTGCGCTCTAGGGGTGTGTGAAGATACGAAGCGCTTTGGAAACTCAGAAGAGACGGATAAATAAGGAAGATGGGGATCAGGGAAGGCTCTTGACACTTGACGTGTAGACTGAGAGGGTCAGGGCCCCCGGACGGTGACTCCAGCAGAGTGAATGAAGTCACTCTGAACATTTTTTTTTTAGTTTACTTATTTTGAGAGAGAGAGAATGCAAGAGAGGGAGAAAGAGTATCCCAAGCAGGCTTCACACTTCCAGAGTGGAACCCGACACGGGGCTTGATCTCAAGAACAGAGAGATCAGCAGGAATCAGAAACCGGAAGCTTCACGACTGAGCTGCCCAGGCACCCTCACGGTGTGCAATGGGGAACTTGCTCCTCCCTCACCTGAAGGGTCCAGGCTGGCCCCTAGATAAGGGGTTGGGGGAGCCTGGGGTCCCAGCTGTGCAGGCTCAGCGCTGGTCTCTAGTCACGTGGCTGTCCTAAAACCCAGCAGTCTGGCCTTTGCAATGCGGTGAGGGAGCAAGAGGCGAACCTGAGAGCAGATGCGAGCCCCGCCAATGGCCTTTTCTGGCCCATCGCGAACTATTGAACCAAAGGCTTTCCTTGACTGGTGCATCCCCAAGCCATCGGGGCTCACTCTAGTGCATCTGTGGCCCTGTCCTTTTTCATATTCGACCGTTGGGAGTGTACCACATACTGGTACATTTTCGTCTTCTGCAGGTATGGTAACCACCAATGTTTGGGAGTAGGGGAGGAGGGTTTACTCAGTCTGAAGGTTTCCCCCACCCAGTCCTTTATGTATGAGATGCCAGACCCACTCAACATCCTCCAGTCTTTAAATTCCCCTTCTCCTACGCTTTGGGGGTGGAGTCTCTAGTCTGGGGATTTGGGTATTTTTATCGGAAGGGGTCTTGAACCAACCACCTACCGTCCACAGTGCCCTCCCAGCTGTCACTGAAATGGCATTGTTCATCAGCGTCTTCGGACTGAAAAAGAAACCTTTCTGATACCTTCGTGACGCGAACAGAAGGACAGTGGTTCCAGGAGCAAGGGACCACCCACCATTCCTGCGCCGAGGAAGGCAGTCTTCGGCCCTCAAACTGCGTTTGATGGAGGATGTCAGTGGTAGGGTAATTATCACTCGAGTCTGGGATGATCAGCGTTTTTCTTTAGTGCTTTGTAATAAAATCCCAGAATAAGATCAATAAGACAATTCTAGGGGAGATTGGGGTGGCCGAAGTGCTAGGGAAACGGAAGGCTGTTTCCCAGCCTTGCAGACTGTAAGATCGTAGATATCGCTTTTATATTGGTTATTACGGTAGACGTCTGGCGGAAGGGGGTGGGCGGAGATATGTAAATAAAGAGTCCTAGCTGTTTTGGTGCCAAGCTCGTGAGTGGAGCATTCTGGGAGGAATTAGTTTATCTTTTTGGCAGTCAAATCGGTAATAAAATGCTTTTTAGTATCTGCAAGTAAACGTAGCAGCAGGAATGGAAGACTCTACATAACTTCAGTTGCTCAAGCGAGCCACATATTTACTCACCCTAGATGTAAGCACGATCTTTTTCCCTGAGTAAGGGATGCACAGCCTTTTCTATTTATCGTCAGGTAGGATAATCCTTACCTGTTCCTCCCTCGGGAGGGCAGATTGGAACATGATGATTGGAGATCGCATGATGCGTGATTAGCGTCTCTGCGTGATCAGGACTTGCAACACCCTGATTGCTCCTATCTGATTCTTCCTGACGATCTTCTTCTCTTTTACTTAACTTTGTCTTAAGTGACAGATTTTGATTTTGGGGTAGAAAAGCAGCGAGTTGGGCATATTTGGTGTCACGAATGGCTTATTGCCCAACAGCCAGAGGGCTACATACAAAGAACTCTGGGTATAGCTTTCAAGGTGTAGATAGAGGTGCAATGAGTACACCCCGCCTTTGCTTGCTAGAGCAGACCAAGAACTCTTTCACAACGAAGCTATGGAAACATACTAGTAGGCATTGCACAAACCCTTCCGGATCTGAAGGGACGCTGTGTTACAGAATCAGTGTCCTCAAGGTCATATTTCCTAGGGAAGGCTCAGTGCATGGTGGGAAGGCCCTCTATTTTTTTCAGTCTTACTAAGTGGTGGCGCCCTGGCAGTTGGAAATAAGCAGAAGGCATCCAAAGAGATACGTCACACACACATACAACCTTTTCCTAGACGCCGGTGGCTTCTGGCAGCCGTTCATCCTGAGCACTCCTTCAATAAATACTTACTGGGCGCTCACTACATGCAGAGCACTGTAGGAGGCACCGACTGAGGGAATAGTTGTGAAAACGCTGCGTGCTCAGTCAGCCTCGGCCGCCGCAGGTGCTCTGGCTCCTGGAGACAGACAAGAACTACTTCCCCCTCCTCCCAGGATTCTTGAAGAGCAAACTGCGGTCAGAGCTACAAAGGAGAATTACCGATGCTCTGGAGCAGGGATTAATTTGCCCGAGGCGGCAGGAGCACTGCTCCTCCAGGACCAGTTGGAGTGGAGGTCCTTGAGTGTGGCTGGGGACAGTCCCATCCCACTGCAGTCCGCCTGTCGCCCCCACCCGTTGGCGGGCTTCACCAATCGGTGAAAGCCGACTCTGTTTTTCAGAAACATTGTGGGCTCGTTGTGAAACAGCTATGACCAGAAATGATAAAAGCTAAGTTAAATTATATTTAAAAACAGATGGCATACTCAAAGCTCATTACTTTCTGATTATTTTCTTTCTTCTCTCTCTTTTTGGTTGTAGGAATTTATTTATTTTTACGTAGCGCGGTTGACGCACAGTGTTACACTAGTTTCACGGTGTACTATTATTTTCTGCAGTTTTCTATTATGTGCTCTCGAGGTCATTTGCATCTATTGTATCTGTACAGTAGGAGTGCTGTGTCAGGATGCGCTCCTACTGTGTGTCTCTTCCCAACTCTTGTGGAGACATCAAGTTGGTATTTTGAAATTGGCTCGGACAGGAGTATTTACACCACAGAGATTGGCAACCACAGCATATGGCGGCTTTGTTGGTTGTCTAGATTTGAGGTGATGCAGATGTCGGGGGGGGCTCAGTCAGGTAAGCGTCCGGCTTCTGTTCAGGTCATGATCTCCCGCATTGTGGGTTGGAACCCCGCATATTGGTCCTGTGCTGACAGCTCTGAGTCTGGAGCCTGCCTCGGATTCTGGGTCTCCCTTTCTCTCTGCCCTTTCCCCGCTCCTGCTCTGTCTCTGTCTCTCAGGTTCAGTAAAGAAGTCCGTCCAGTCCTTGAGGAACCAGCGAAGGTTCAATGTATCTTCACTGGTTCATTTTTGTCTCACTCAAAGATGTAACTAAAAATATCAACCCGGACTCATTTTGGAAGTTAGGGTACAGCTCCGCTCAGAAAGTCATGGGTCCAGGACTGGAATTTACAGTAACAAACATCGTATATTTTACTATTATTTGTAAACTCTGCGTTACACATCCTTTGTATCAGTAAGATTTATAACAAACCTCTGCGCATGCACAGCCGCCTGCCGCTTCGGGAGAGCTGGTGGTTCAAGATTGATCGGCGATTCCGGCCCCTCCCGTCCCGGGAAACTGCGCGCCACCAATCCTTGCTTCGAACTCCAGAGGGCGCTGCTCAGCCTTTGGCTTGGCGTCTTGTCAGCATGTAATATGTTGACCACTCCTCTCTTTCAAAAGCTTTTCTTCCTTGATGTCTGAAAAATAGCTCCCCTGGTTTACCTCCCACTGTTCTGGCTGCTGCTTCCCAGGCTCATGTTATATATTTTTTAATTATTATTTTTTTTTTTCAGAGAGAGAAAGGCAGAGTGTGAGCAGGGGAGGGACAGAGACAGGGGGAGGTGGATAAACACAGAATCTGAAGCAGGCTCCAGGCTCCGAGCTGTCAGCACAGAGCCCCATGCGGGGCTCGAACCCCAAACCGTGGTGAGATCATGACCTGAGCTGAAGTTGGGCGCTTAACAGACTGAACCACCTAGGCACCCCTCAGGCTCATCTAATATTGATCGTGTACCTACAATGGGTCAGTCTGGGGACGTGCCATGGGTTCACTTCCTTCAGTTCCCCTGTAGGTGTTGCTGATCCCGGCTCCTTGGATATCTGTATCTGCCTCTTGTCTGCAAACACCATCTGGATGCCGCTGTTTTCCTGGCGTCGGCTCTCTTATGTGAGCCCCAGTCCAGGGCAAAGAGTATGCGAACAGCTTGGAGTCAGTCTGGGTTCGGAGTGCACCCCCCAACCCCTTCGTGGCTGTGTGATTGGCAGTGGGTCACTTAACCTCTCTGTGCCTCACTCCTTCACCCACACTCCAGAAGTAGGTGCTGCAAGCATGTCAACCATCAAGCATTTCAACCATCCTCTCTTAGTCAACACCGCGGAGGTTTTGCCAATTAGCATCAGAAATAGGTTTTTCCTTTTATTGTGTAATTAGTGGCTTGTCGATCAGGATAAGCCAGTCCCAGAAGACAGATACTGCTTGGTTCTGCTTATCCGGGGTACCCAGGGTAGTCAGAGTCGTACAGACTGAAAGTAGAATTGGGGGGGGCGGGTACCAGGGGCTGAACAAGAGAGGGTGAGTTGTTTAATGGTGGGGAGTTTCAGTTTTGAAAGATGAAAAATCGAGTTCCAGAGACGGGTTGTAAAACAGTGTAAATGTACTGAACACTGCTGAGTCGTACACTTGGAAACGGGCAAGACAGCGGGGCGCCTGGGTGGCTCAGTGGGTGGCTCAGTGGGTTAAGCCTCTGACTCTTGTTTTCAGCTCAGGCCGTGACCTCACAGAGTAGTTCATGGGATCGAGTCCCACATAGGACTCTGCCCTGACAGTGCCAGGTCTGCTTGGGATCCTCTCCGCTGCGCTCCTGCTCCCTAGCATGCGCTCTCTAAATAAATAAACAAACAAACAGATAAAACCTTCAAAGAAAAGTATTTAAACAAAACTTGACATTTTAAACCTTTTTTCTGGACTAATTTTAGACCTACAGAAAAGTTGCAAAATAGTACAAATCTCCTCTGTGCCCTTCACCCCAGCGCCTCCAGATGTTAGCATCTCGCGTATCCGGGTCACGGTCATGGGAACCAGAACTCAGCGCTGCCGGGTGCTGTGGCTGTCTTGAGTGCATTTCACCAGCCTTCTCGTTAGCGCCCCTGTTCGGATTCAGGCTCTAATTCAGGATTTCCCATTGCATTTAGTCGTCATTCCCAGGCTTTTCCAACCAGTTTTCTCTCTCTCTCTCCTTTCCTTCACCATCTTGACACATTTGGAGAATTCTGGTGAGTGGTTTTGTAGAATGTCCTTCCATTTGGATTTGTCTGGCGTTTTCTCATAAGTAGACTGAGGGTATGCATTTTTGGCAAGAATACCACAGAGGTAGTTTGGAATGAGGAGGGCCTGAGTGGCTCAGTCAGTTAAGTGTCTGATTCTTGATTTCAGCTCAGGTTATGATCTCATGGTTTGTGAGATTGCGCCCCGCAAGAGCTCAGGATTCTCTCTCTGCCCCTCCTCTGCTCTTTGTCGCTGAAAAATAAATAAACTTAAAAAATTAGTTTGCAGTGAGGAGGACATTTCCGAGTATGAAAACAAAACACAGAAGTCATAAAAGAAAGATAACTAACTACAATTTAAATAAAATATTGAAAGAAAAGAAAACCCCAATACATTTAAATATGAATTAAAAATGTAAAAAGTATGATTGGTAAAAAAAAAAATAAGCAAAAGATAAATGACGATTTAGGGAAAATATTTCTAATTCATATTTCAGAGAAAGGGCTCATTTTTTTGTAGATTGAAAATGTACAGGCCACCTGATTCAGTGAGTTAAGCGTCCGGCTTCGGCTCAGGTCATGATCTCACGGTTCATGGGTTCGAGCTCCTTGTCGGGCTCTGTGCTCACAGCTAGCTTGAGCCTGCTTCAGATTCTGTATCTCCCTCTCTTTCTGACCCTCCCCTGCTCATGCTGTCTCTGTCTCTCAAAAATAAATAAAAAACATTTTAAAAAATGTTAAGAAAATAACATCTACAAGTCTAGGGCCACCAAGAACATCTACACATCTAGGACCACCTGGGTGGCTCAGTCTGTTAGGTGTCCACCTTCGGCTCAGGTCATGATCTCACCATCCATGGGTTCGAGCCCTGCGTCTGGCTCTGTGGTGACAGCTCAGAGCCTGGAGCCTGTTTCAGATTCTATTTCTCCCTCTCTCTCTGTCCCTCTCCCACTTGTATTCTGTCTCCCTCCCTCTCTCTCTCTCTCTCTCTCTCTCTCTCTCTCTCTCTCTCAAAAAAAATTAAAAAATAAAAAAATCTACAAGTCTATAAGGAATATGCTAGCAACCAAATAAAAACGATACAGAAAAATTGTACAGACATTTCACAGGAAAGGAAATCCAAAGAAGTCTCAAATATCTGAAAAGATGCCTAAACTCATTGATCAGAAGAGAAATGGAGACGGTGTTTGGTGCTGGTCTGACTGAGCATTGGAGAGGTATGGGTTTAAGTAAATAGGCCTACCGCACCCACAGAGAGCAATTTGGCAATATCCACACAAATCCAAAGCAATCAAAACAAACGCCCATCCTCTCTGACCCAGGGTTTTCACTGCTGCGCCTTAGCCCTGCTAATGGGTGAAATGGGAACACGGCAGTTGCCAACGCAGGACCATCAACAGGAGATTGGTCGAGGCAGGTTAACAGGGGACTCCTGGGCAGTCAGGAAAGAAACAATCCCCAAGATACGTTAAGTGACAAGAGGCATTTGTGGAACAGTTCCTGGCGTTTGCTTCGATTTGTGTAAAAATTGGAAAACCGTGGGCCGACCCAGGAGGGGGCTTTGTCCATGTGCTCTTTCGAACTCTGGGGATTTGGAAGCACGTGCCTTTAAAAAGACAAACCATAACGTGTTTGAAGAGTGTGAGCCTGGGCTGCCGGGGTTCCCTGTTTAGAAACTGAAAACTGGTCCCCTATGACGTCCCGGGAGGGCCCCTTTCCTGCTCTTTCCAGTTACATTTCAGTACGTGCGCCCTCCGGTTCTCCTTCTTTGGTTTAAATCAGTTTGAGCTGGGTTGGCGCGTGTCTTGATTGTTCCGTCCGTCAAAGATCGTGATGGGTTTTGGGTTTTGCTTCATTTTTCTGCTTCATTGAGGCATAACCGGCAAGCACGCTGTGTTTGAAGGATCCGTCTTGTGCATTCCTGTAGTGCCCGGTGCCAGCACAGTGCCTGGCATCGAGAAGGGGGGGCCCTCCTTTCACAGAAACGCAACACGGGCCCCGGGGAAAGCCATTTGCCTCTTGCGCGTATGGAGGGCTGGGGCGGTATAGGCCCCCCCATCTCCTGGCCGTCTGGCCAAATCAGCTGCTCGATTCAGATTCAGCAACTCGTCATTGAATGTCTCCTACCTGCCAGGCTCTGGACATGGCATGTGACACGGAGGGAAATAAGGGTGATGTGCCCCTTGCAACGCCCATGCACAGCCTGGAGGCCCTGCCCCCCTCACCAACAGAGGACCTCGTTAACCCCAGAGAGTCTGGAAGGAATGGAGGGTTGTGACCAGGCCTCCCAGGCTCCCAGTCCCGGAAGACTGTGATCTGCCTCCGTCTTGTCTTCCCCACCCCCGGCTCTGGCATAAGGTTTCACCCACCACGCAAGCCTCTGTTTCCCAGGGACACGAGGCCTGGGCCTGCCCTGCTGCGGTGACAGGAGCTGGCTGTCACAGATGGTCACTGGTCACACATGACCGGGGCTTCAGCAGCCCAAACGGGGCTGCCCTCACAGGAAGGGGGCGCACAGGCCCCACCCAAACCCTCTCTCCCCAAACAGGAGCGTGGCCCGTCACCAGTAGTCCGTTTGCCTGGTGGCCTGAGTTGTCTTGTAAACACTCCTTGCTGGGGCGCCTGGGGGGCTCAGTCGGTTAAACGACCGACTTTGGCTCAGGTCACGATCTCACAGTTCGTGAGTTCGAGCCCCGCGACGGGCTCTGTGCTGACAGCTCAGAGCCTGGAGCCTGCTTCAGATTCTGTGTCTCCCTCTCTCTCTGACCCTCCCTTGCTCACGCTCTCTCTATCCCTCAAAAATAAATAAACATTAAGGGAAAAGAAAATAAAACACTCTTCCCTGAAACTGTAGTCTGACGTCATTATTCATCTGCCTGCTTTGTTTCTGGGACTGTGCTCGGGACTCGAGCAGGGAGAATGGAGTAAAAACACTGCTGTGTGTACCTATATTGTTTTACACAAAACCAAAACCTTTTAAAAGAGGCATCGTTCTGTATGTGAAAAAAAACATGCTGATTCGTTCATTTAAAGACTCCATCGAGGCATTTCTCTGAGCCTAGTTTCCCCCAAATGTAAAATCAAGACAAAACCAACCTCATAGGGTTGTCGTGAGAGTCAGCTGATCATGGGAAGTACGGAGCCCAGCATTCCCCAGATCACTGTTACAACAGCAAAAAAAAAAAAAAAAAAAAATCAGAAACACCCTAAAAAGCTGGTCCTTGAAGGACTAGTTAGTGTGGTGAGGATTCTGGCTAAATCTGGAAGATTGGCCATGAACATTTGTCTTCCGTCCCTTCCGAATCTGAACTAAATAACCAGAGAGGAGTCAAAGATGGATAAATCTACAAGGACCAAGAGACCAGAGAGACAGCGGTGGACACGAGATTTCAACAAGGGCTCCAGGCTGCACAGGGAGTCAGGACCTGGCGCCCGAAAGTCCCGGAGGTCACCGGATCGAGTGGTCAAGGCCTGGCTGGCCACGGGGGAGGTGGCGGCCAGCCTGTATTCAGAAAGTTGGGGGGGCGCCTGGGTGGCTCAGTCAGTTGAGCGTCTTGCTTCGGCTCAGGTCATGATCTCACGGTTCGCGCGCTCGAGCCCCACCTCCGGCACTGTGCCGACAGCTCAGAGCCCAGAGCCTGTCTTCGGATTCTGTGTCTCCCTCTCTCTCTGACCCTCTCCTGCTCCCTCTCTCTCTCTCTCTCTCAAAAATAAATAAAACATTAAAAAAAAAAAAGACCGTTGGGACTCTTGGAGTGCCCTCACCTGTCAGAAGACCTGAGTCGCAAACGTCACAGCTCTGCATCCTGATTTTCAGGGAGGCGTTGGACTTGGGGACAACAGGGGCCGCAGACAGGAGGCTTGAGACTGCAAAGGGGAGCCCCCGGCCCGCTCCAGCTTCCGCTCCATCCACACTCAGTGACGCAGGGGTGCGGCAGCGAGGATGCACTTCTCTCAAAACACTGAACAGCCCAGAGAAAGCCTGTCATCCATCCATCAGCGCTGGGGGGCCCTCTGGAAAGTTTTCCACGGGCCTGCAGGAAAGCCAGTGGTCACCAAATGCCGCCCCCACCCCCGCAGTTTCCGATCAGCCTCCCTACCAAAGGCAAGGCCCAGCAGACATTTGAGGTAGGCCTGCGAAATGAGACAGACAATCCTCCCATTTATTTAAAAAACAAAAACTGGAAGAGACCGCGATAACGAGAGGGCTGCACAAGAAAAATAAATAGCCTATAAATGGAAAGCTAAAAAAAAAAAAAAAAAGGAAGGGGCAGCTTAATGCACGTAGTCTGTGAGCATTTGTGTTTCTCAAAAGAACGCGGTCTGTCTGTCTGTCTGTCTCTGCACCAACCATTCTGGACGATTTACAGGACTTCCCGCAGCAGCCATGTTGGGGGGCAGCTCAGTGAGGGTTTGCCTGCATTCTTTTACACTTGGGACTTGTAGGGGCGCCGAGGTGGCTTAGTCCATTGGGTGTCCGACTTCATCTCAGGCCATGATCTCATAATCCGTGGATTTGAGCCCTTCATCAGGCTCTGTGCTGACAGCTCAGAGCCCGAAGCTGCTTCAGATTCTGTGTCTCCCTCTTTCCCTCTCTCTGCCCCTCCTCTGCTAGTGTGCACGCATGCTCTCTCTCTCAAAAAATACATAAACATTATTCTTCTGATTTGTAAATTTTGATTGTGTTACCTGTTACCTAGTTTGTGATATAATGCTGAATAACAAGTATAGTTATCAGAGAAATGAGAGAAGAGATGGCATTTTTGGAAATGAAAAAAACTAAGCATAACAATAAACTTTTAAAAAATGTTTATTTATTTTCAGAGAGAGAGAGAGAGAGCAGACAGAATCCCGAGTAGTTTCTGCACTGTGAGCGCAGAGCCCCACATGGCTTGAATTCACGAACGGTGAGATCATGACAGAGCCCAAGTCAAGAGCTGGACTCTTTTTTTTTTTTTTTTACATTTATTTATTTTGAGAGACAGACCATGAGTGGGGGAGGGACAGAGAGAGAAGAAGACCCAGAATCCAAAGCAGGGTCCAGGCTCTGAGCTGTCAGCACAGGGCCTGATGCAGGGCTCGAACCCAAGAAACATGAGATCATGCCCTGAGCTGAAGTTGGACACTTAACCGACTGAGCCACCCAGGCACCCCAGGAGCTGGGCTCTTAACCGACTGAGTCACCCAGGTGCCCCTATAACAATAAATTTGTCCCCCAAAAGGAAAGTACATAAAGCCTTCCAGGGCATGAAACAGTAAGAGGAGTTGGGGTGTGGCCAAGGGAACATTATGTCTCATGTTTCAATAGTTTGCATGGAGAATACAGTCACATTATTTGTGTAATTAAAAAACTGGGGACGCCTGGGGGCACCTGGGTGGCTCAGTCAGTTAAGCGTCTGACTTCAGCTCAGGCCATGATCTCACGGTCCGTGAGTTCGAGCCCCGCCATCGGGCTCTGTGCTGACAGCTCGGAGCCTGGAGCTGTTTCGGATTCTATGTTTCCCTCCCTCCCTCTCTGCCCCTCCCCAACTTTCGCGCACTCTCTGTCTCTCAAAAATAAATATTAAAAAAGCAAACACCAGTACACATAGTGATCCATGGGAAGCACCTAGCACACAGTAGGCGCCTAGTGATTTCCTTCCCCTCCAGGAGCCCAGGGCTTGGCAGGCAGCCCCTGAGCCTTCCGGACTGGGGGGCTCAGCCAGAGGTCACAGAGGTCTCAGGTTTTGACAGCTGATTGTGACAGAGGTGGGGCAAGTCCCTGGGTCTCTACTCCAGGAAGCATTCGCTCCTGCTCCTAATTAGAAGGCCTTTTCTTTACAAACATGGAAGGGCAAGGTTTCTGAAATTAATTACTGTTTGGTCAGGTCTGACTCAGGGATAGAATAAGTTCATGAATCTGTGTGGGGATGACCCCGCCCGCCCTGCTCCATCCCAACTTGTAAACCAGTTGCTGTCAGCAGAGACACCACCATAAAAGAAAGCCTTTATTAGAGTTCTTCTCTGTGCTGCCTCCATCAGAATCACCAGAGGTGCTCATTAGAAATGAACTTGGGCCGCCCTCCCACGTCTTTTGATGGAGCCCAGAGATTTGGCTGCCAAACCCTGAAGAAGCAGGTGAATGCAGAAAGGTCCGTCATCTCGGTCTGTAAATAGATTCTTTTTTCTTGTTTTAATTGTTTTAATGTTTATTTTTGAAAGAGAGAGAGAGACAGAGTGTGAGCCAGGGAGGGGCATAGAGAGAGGGAGACACAGAAGTCCAAGAAGGCTCCAGGCTCTGAGCTGTCAGCACAGACCCTACGAATTATGAGATCATGACCTAAGGTGACATCGGCCGCTCAACCGACTAATCCACCCAGGCGCCCCTAGATTATTTTTCTTTAGTTCAACTTCTATTTTGGGTCTCCCTTCTACTCCTTGCAGAAAACATTCCCTATCCACTTCCAGGTGAAATCTGTCATCCCATGCCACCCCTTCTCCTGCCTCCACCATTGATCTCAATTTGGGGGAGCCCCTTGACACTGCAGCATTGGTGGCTTGCCAGGGTGGACTGCGCACTCAGGCGCCTCTCAGATAAATCCTCCTGGATCCCCAGCTCCATGGATCTTACCGACCCTCATTTCTGCTCTTATGCTGCTGCCTCCAGGACTCAACAGCAACGAGCCAGCTTTCCAAGCTACACACCACGGCCTTGGCTCCCCAGATTTATTCTGGGTTCTGTCCCTTCCACGTTCTTCGGATTTGGCCACTGGGGAGAATGAGGATCACTCCTGGAGCAGTAACATCTTGTCTGTTCCTCCAACTGCTTCTCCCCGACCAGGGCGGGGTGTCGGGGCCGGTGCGGGTGTGCCTGTTTGCACTTCCTCCCAACCTTCCCAGTCTTAGACCCAGACACTGCAGCTTTTGAACTTAAAAGCCTGGAATTTGGCACCTTTGTTCTCTGGCTAGAAAATAGATTGGTCTCAGGGCCAAAAAGCAAAAGCTAGCACCCCACAGTGCCATCTGAGCCTTCAGAGAAGCTGCTCTTTTCTTCCTTTGCACAGAAGCTGAGCCACCCAGACGTCCTCTGCGTCTTGCGTTGGTGCACAAGGACCGGGCAGGTGGCTGGTCCAGGGCAGGCCGGGCCGGGGAAGGAGCCGAGAGGATCTTATCTTAGATCTGCTGTCCCCACACCCAGCAGAGCTCCTGTTCACTCGCCTCCCCCAGACAGCTGGGAAATGACACCTCTGGTGACAGAGCCAGTCCCCAGGCTCTGGAGGGGAGGGGGTAGGGCGCTGCTTTAGGGAGGTTCTCACACCGGGAGGCCTGGGTGGGGGAGGGAAGAAGCTGGCTCCTGTTTGTCTCCGAGGCCAAGGCCAGCAGCCTCCCTCTGCTCCCTCTCCAGGGATTCAATGTGCCGCCCCTGCTCCAGGGCCATTATGCCTCCCCTAAGACACACTCTTCTTCACTTTTGAGCCTTGCCTTGACCCAGCCCACAAGGTGGTCAGCTCATCTGGTCCCATCTTCTCCCTGAAGGGCCAGGCCTGCCGGGGGGGGGGGGGCCAGCGGACTCTGTGCAGCTGCTGTTTAGAGGGACCCAAAGACACCAGTCAGGGACGGAAGGGGACGTGGATAAGCTCTTACCATGTTCCAGATCAAGGCATTTTAACAAATATATATGTTGTGCCTACAGATGTCATATATTTGGGGTCTAGGGGGAGGACAGGAGCTGGCCAAGGTCACACCTATGAGGCTACTCTGAGGGTAAAGTAGTATCATGTGCCTGGGCACTGCACCGGCAGTCCATGCCTACTGTCTTTCCTCCTAAAGAAAAACAAACAGAAAAGCCCCCAAAGCCCCCTCCTGTCGCAGCGTGGGACCAGAAGCTGAACCCTCCTGTCGCCTGGGTAGCTGACCCAGCTCTGCGACAGAGCTGGGTTTTGGCCGGTCTTTGGGTCTGCGGCCACCACGTGAAGCAGCCCCGCGGGAAGCCTCGTGCCCTCTTCCCTGGCCTTAACCTTGCCCTCCCTCAGTTGGGCCGGGCTGCCAAGCACCCCTGGTCTCAGCCCCGCACCCTGCAGTGACTTTGTTGGGGTCGGGGGAAGAGCCTGCCTCTTCTTTTCTTCACACTCCGCTCCCCAGCGCCCAGGGTTCCCAGGCCTCCTCGGAACCCTCCAGCTGCCAGGCGGACCGAGGGGACCAGCTCCCACCGCTCCGTCCCCGCCTCTGCAGCAGGGGCCGGCGACCCGCACTTGCGCCCTTCTGACTTTCCACCCCAGACCCCTGCAAAAGCTGAAGCTGGTCGCGGCCGTTGGGACCCGGGAGCAGGCCGAGGCCCTGTGCGGGTGGGAGTGTGGAGTGCTGACTGGTTTACGGATTTCGCGGCTGGGGGAGGACGTGGCTTGGGGCTCAGGGGCGCCGTCAGGGGCAGGGGACAGTGGCGTGGGGCGGCTGGGAGGGCTGCGGCCGGAAGGCGGACAGGCGGTGGGCGCGGGGAGCCGCAGCACCCGGGTGCGGGGCTCACGGTGCTGCTGCAGGTGCGGGAGCGGGAGGTTGGGGTTGGAGGAGGACCTGCGGCCCCGCCGGCCCCGCCCGCACCGCCCCGCTCCCGACGCGTCGCCCGCCGGCCCCGCCCCCGCCCGCAGTGCCCGGATGTGGGTGACGTGCGGCCGCCATCTTCCCGTCCCGGACAGCCAGCGCCAGTCGGAGCCAGCGCGAGCCGCCGCCGCCGCCGCCGCAGCTGCCGAGTCGTCCTCCCGCCGCCCCCGCCATGTGAGTCGGCCGCCCGCGCCCGCACCGGGCCTGCCTGCCTGCGCCGGCCGCCGCCCTTGGGGCCCGGTGCGGGGGGCGCCCGGGGTTCGGCCCGCGCCCGAGGCTAGGCCGGCGCCCGTGACTGCGCGCGGGCGGCTGGAGAGCGCCGCTCCCGGGCTGGCCGCGCGGGCGATGGCTACGGGATGGAGCGGACCCGGCGTCCGCCCGCCCTTGTCATCGCTGCCGCCAGTCATTTCGGGGGCGATCCCGGACCTTGTCTTTGAAAGGTCGCCCTTATCGGACAGGCGGGGAAACTGAGGCCCGGAGGGGGAGGGGGCCCGACTCAAGGTCACGCAGCTTGCCGGCGGCGGGGCCGGACGGGATCCAGGGTTCCCGTCGGTGGCCTTCCTCCCGGGAAGGAGAAAGGGAGGGACGGATGGATGGACAGGAGGATGGGCGGAGCCCTGGCCGTAGGGCCGGTGGCCCGAGGCCCTGGGTCTTAATCCGCCCCTGCCCCTCAGGTCGGCTACCGCTGCCACCGCCCCCCCTGCCGCCCCAGCTGGGGAGGGAGGCCCCCCTGCGCCTCCTCCAAACCTCACCAGTAACAGGAGACTGCAGCAGACCCAGGCCCAGGTGGATGAGGTGAGTGTGAGGGGTGTCAAAGGCAGTGGGAAGGACCCCGAGGGTCGGCATACCGGTGTGGGCACCCGTCTTGGGCTGGAGGTGGCGAGAGTCTGTGAGTTTGGGGACAAAGACCCGCCATGCCCCTCCCCTGGTCTGCATGCACTTGCAGCGGCCCCGGGGCCCCTTGCTGTCCTGGGGTGTTTCGGTCCGGCAGGTGTGGCCCCGTGACGGACAGGCTGCTGGAGGCTCAGCACCTAGAGGGTACTGCTAGGACATCTGAGCTGTCTGGCTCTCAGCATGCCCCTGATGTGCGCTCCTTGCATGTCCCCAGGTTGCTAGGCATGTTCTCTGGGTGTCCTTGGCGTGTTAGCCTGGAACCCTCGGGGTGCATGTTCCCTCTGCGGGTGCATGGCTGAGGAGTGCCCTCGCTGAGGCGGCCTTGGCACACCCCCTGCCTCGTGGGCCCCTCCCCCAGGTGGTGGACATCATGAGGGTGAACGTGGACAAGGTCCTGGAGCGGGACCAGAAGCTGTCCGAGCTGGACGACCGCGCAGATGCACTCCAGGCAGGGGCCTCCCAGTTTGAAACCAGTGCAGCCAAGCTCAAGCGCAAATACTGGTGGAAAAACCTCAAGGTGAGGGTGGAGGCACGCAGGCGGGGGCTGGTAAGAGAACTGGTGGCTGAGTGGGGTGTCGTGGTCTGTGTCACTGACCCCCCTCTCGCCCCCAGATGATGATCATCTTGGGAGTGATTTGCGCCATCATCCTCATCATCATCATCGGTGAGTAGGGCAGGGGTGGCTAGGGCCCTTTCTCTGGAAAGGTTTCCCCTTCTGGGTTTTGAAGGTCATTAACCTAGATTTTACTACTCAGCAGAAAGCTTGCATAGCTGCCGATGGCAGCTCTGTTTTCATCTAGAGCCCAAACCCTTGGTGCTCTTTAGCCTGCACTTTGCCTGGTTCTAGGCAACTTTTGTTAAGATTTTTGGAAACCGGAAAGCTGGTGGATCCCCACGGCTCCCTTGAGGATAGAGTTGGGGCCTAAGAGCCTGGTTTGGGGACCCTGGAATTGGGAAGTGGGAGAGCAGGCAAAGCCCAGGGGCTTGAGACCCGGCTGGGAAGCCAAACACCCTACTGTTGGAGCGCTTGTGGGCCCAGAGGCCCTGAGGATTAGGAGCCTGTGGCCTCACGGCCATACCGTGGACTCGAAGAGACCTTGGAACCCAGCAGGCCAGCCCCTTGCTGTACAGATGAAGAACCTAAGGCTGAGCTGGCCGGGCCGAGGCGGGGTTGGGGGAGACGGGAGCAGGGCCAGGCCTGACACACTGCTTTCTCTCTTTCTTTCTCCCCTTCTCTCTTCTTCCTTCTCTTTCCTTCTCTGCAGTTTACTTCAGCTCTTAAACCCCCGAGGAGCTCGCCCTGCCCAGAGAAGGGCCTCTCCCCACCTCCCCCCCCATCCCCAGCCGCTCCTCCACCTCTCAGCCATATCTTCCTGCCCCCCCACCCCCGGATCCGTGTGTGTGTGTCCCTGTGTGTGTGCCCCCCCTGTAAATAGCCAGCTGTTATTTATACATATATAATATTATATATATTTGGTCTGTTTGTAGTTTTATTACTAGAAGATTTTTCCGGTTGTCCTTAACACCCCTTCCTGAAGTTCCCGTCTCTTTTCTCTTTTCCTCCCGCCCCGTCCCTCTCTTCCTGACCAGCCCCTAGTCCTTTCATTTGCATCTGCTATGCAATAGTCCCTCCTCCTCTCCTCCGTCCCTTGGATTTAGCTGACCCTTCCTCCCACCCTGGCCTTCCCTGCACCCCCAACCCTAACAAAATACAAAACACAAAAAGCAACTGTCCAGGCCTCCCTAGGTGCATCTTCTTTGCATCGTTGGGAGGTCCTGAGACTGGCCCCACTTGGTCCTAAGAATCCCAAGGTCTTCTGGGAGCTTCCAGCATGTTAATTAGCCTTCATTTACATACTGACATCCCTTTGGGTTTCCTTCTCTTTTGTTCCATCAGTCACCTTCATTCTTCGAACCCGTCTTGCTTTTTTCTGAGGCGCTAGTCCCCATGGTCCTTGTACCACTTTCATTTGCATGACGTTACTTGCAGGTGGTGGGAGCCTGGGCTTTTGGGGAGCCAGGCCCTCTGGCCCCCAGAATCACCCCCCTCCTCGCCCCTCTAGTCCAGTTTGCCTCCCCTACCCCCATTTTCCAAACCTCTTGTACCCTCCTTTCCCTACCCCCCCCCCCAGCTGGTGTGGAAGTGTCTCGGAGTTCAGTGTGTCATGATGGACCAATAGTTTTGCCACTTGGAGTCTCTCCCCACATTCGTGCTCCCCAGTTTTCATGTGGGGCACTCAACCGACATTCCCATGGGGTCTCCCTCCCTCCCATCCGCCTGATCTGCCTCCTCCTTCTCCTCCTACCGGGAGAGTTTGGGGGTTGGCCACAATCTGACTCTATTGGGAGAGATGGCTACCAGTGTGTGGGGGGTCATCACTGCCTTGGGGAGGAGTGGGGCAGGGCAGAGCATCCCCCCAGTTCCTGCCTGAGATCTGGCCCCACCCTTGCTGGGGGTTGGACTGAAAACTCCCCTCCCTAATTGGGGGGGTTGTTGCTCCCCTCACTGCCCAGCTCCTCTGACTGCCCCCCTGGGCTCAGGGTGGGGGTACTAGTCACTGCCAATGTGTGTATGGGGCTTGCTGGAAGCTGGCGGATCTCGTCCCTCTCCAGGGCAGTCGAGCCCAGAGAGCAGTCTCCTCCTTAGGTGAAGTGATAGAGGAAGGGTCTAATGTCTTTTTAAATGGCACAATTTTAGGGGTCTGAGGGTACAGTCCCTTAA
The DNA here is from genome assembly GCA_004023785.1 of Mungos mungo. Classification (NCBI taxonomy): domain Eukaryota; kingdom Metazoa; phylum Chordata; class Mammalia; order Carnivora; family Herpestidae; genus Mungos; species Mungos mungo. The sequence continues at coordinate 29,736 of PISW01008211.1, forward strand.
CCTGCTGGAGGGGACCCCCCAAACTCTTTCTCCCCCCCCACACTCAAGGTTTCTGTGTGGAGGGGGAGCAGGGAGATCTGAGCTGTGGTGTGACAGGGTAGGGAGAGATGCTGGGGGTGGGGGTGCTGTGTTCTAGACCCCCCATATGATCCCAGTGTCCCCTGCCCCCTCCCCTCCCCCCATGCCCCCAATTCTGTGACGCATCCAGATTGTGAAAATGTACAATAAATGTGTAATGAGTAACCAGCTGGTGTGTGTGCTAAGACTTTTTCTTAACCAGTGGGGAGGGTGTTGGATCCGCAGGTTTAACAGGAAAGTTGAGAAGATCTGTTTGGAATGGACTGAGCTTTGCTGGAGGGCCTGACCTTGGGCACAGCCAAGTGTGATTCCCTGCAGTGGCCACGGGTGGGCACCAGGTGGTGACAAGGGGAGCATTCTGTTCTTGATCCCTGGGTCAGCCTGGAAGTGAACCTGGAGGCTTCCCAGCTTCCTCCATTTCTCTTCCCCCAGAGGCCTGTTTCTGCTCTTTGTTCCAGCCCTTTCTACCCCTTGATTTAATTCCCAGATGCTCTGCATTTGCTCCCGTGGTCCTTTACTCCTAGGCCTGAAGTACACAGCCGACTTCTGGGAAACCTCCCTTCTCCAGGGTGCCCAGCACAGTGCCAGCATCCAGAAGGGGTTCATAAATACAGAACAAATCGGCTCAGAGAGACCCAGCAGAGTGTGGTATGGAGTCCGCCACAGACTGGCCTGTGCCCCCGGCACCCTGCTGTAGGATTGGTAACTCTAGACCCCATGCAGATCTCCTGTAGCCTCCAGGTCCCTGACGTCCCTGATGTGACACCCTAGCATCCCTGACCCCAGGTGCTTCAACAATGAGTGGAGGGTGCTAGACCAGCTCTGGAGGGCCAGCTTCTCTGAGCTGCCGCAGGATTCAGCAGTACGGCAAGTCTAGATAGTGTTTCCCAAACTCGCCTGCCAAGGATGCTTTTACAAATAGACGTTCTAAGAGGCCCAGGTGATTCTTGGAACTCGGGATGCAGTCATCAGTAATGTCCACCATTTATTTCGGGCTTCCTATGTTCCAGGCGTATTTGCCGTTCATCTACTGAATCCTTTCCAGGTTTAGGGTTCTCATTCGCCCTAGGGCCCACCTTCTTTAGAGTGTCACGGACCTGGGCTGAAATCTTGGCCCCCTTATGGACAGGAGTGTTAATCCAGACGGATTATGTAATCTCCCTGGAGCTCAGTCTCGTTTGTAGGGCGGAATAGTAGTAAGTGAGACGCCCTCCAGGTTTGTGAGAAGCGCCTGGCTCTGTCCACAGAAAACCATCGGGAGCCACCCATCATCTTCATCTTCATCATCACCCGCGGCGCTGAGATCTGAGACCGCCTAGGCCAGCACCATCCAACTTCCCGGGGCCTCAGGGACCCAGGGCCGGAGTCCCAGCGCTGGGGGCGCTCATGTCACGTCCGGGACAGCTCGCCCAGGTCTCGGCCCAAAGCTCCCCCACCCCCCCGCCACCCCGCCCATCGCCACCGCCACTGCCGCTCACATCTGCGCCTGCGTACAGGTCACACTCGCTGCGCCTGCGCAGACGCCACAGTCTTCGGTACTAGTGTCGTCAAGGAAAATCCCCAGCTTCCAGGTAAACAAGTTGCCGCGTGAGACGGCCGGCACGTGTCCTCTACAGCTCCGAGACCTCTCAGCCAATGAGGAAGTTCGGAGGGCTGGACTGGCGGTCTTGTCCCCGAACTAGGCAGGTCGGAGGATGGTGCCACAGCCAATACGAACTCCCAAAGTGGTTGGGGGCGTGACTCTTCAGCGGACTCCCAATCAGCGCGCCGGGGCGGCCCCTCTCTCACGTGGAGCTTTCACTGCGGTCGGCAAACTGACCAATGAGGAGATGACGGCGGCGGGTGGCGCCAATGGTGGCTGTGCGAGGGCCCGGCGGCCGCACGCGGCGCGGGGCATGGGCCGGCGCCCTTAGGCCAATGAGCTCGCGGGGCGTGGCCGCGCGGCCGCGGGGCGGGCCCGCAGGAGCGGGTCCCGGGCGCGGGCGTCCGGGCTGGGAAGCGGCGGCAGCCTCCCGGCGCGTGCGGACGGTGAGTGCTCGCCGGTGGGGGGAGGTGGGTGGCGGTCAGCGAGCGCCTCTCCGGGGTGCTGTGTTCTTTCGGGGACGCTGTCAACAGAGTTGGGGAAGGGTCATGCGAATGCAGGATCGGAGTGGTGGGAGCTCTGATGGTTGTGGGGAGTAGGACCGAGAACTCAGCAGCCCTCGAGGGACGAGGTTGGGAGGCTGGGACACCGGACACATTCCTCACCGCCCTAGGTACCTGGACCCCACTGGTCCAGGGGGTCCTGGGAGGTTGGAGCACGGCGAGAGTGGTATGGGGATGGGATCCCTGAAGGCGGGTGGGGGCCGTCCCATTGCTTGGCTACCACTGTTTGCATAGGCGCCTTAAGGACTTGAAAGAGCGGGGTTCTGAGGCTGGAGGGAGGTCCCGGGCAGGTGCTAGAGGGTTGACATAGTGATTTGAGAAAGGGTGGCGAGGTGATCTGTGTGACCCTGAGCCAGGCACCTCTAGGCTCTGGATGTCTTTCTTCTGTCTAAAGAGCTACCCCCGGGAGTAAAGGTGGAGTAGCAACTGTTGGGTCTGAGAGGGAGAACAGTGTTGTGCGGAATGTCACTGCACGTGTCATCTGGAGCCCCTGGGGGTGAGCAAGCACCAACAGGGTGCTCTGCTATCTGTACAAACAAGCCTGGGGTTCGTAGGAGATTCCTGGGGCTGGTGCCCGCTAGGGTGACCTCAAGGACTTTGAGAGCATGTGTAAACCAGGGCTAAGATGATTGGGAGCATGTGGGGAGTGCAGACCGAATGTCTGAGACCAGGCCGAGGGAGCAGAGGGACTGGATGGGGCCTGTGTCCCAAGCACCAAACTTAGAATCGACTGGATATTTGAGAGGCCCAGATTCCCAGGTTCCGGAAGGATAAGACGCCAAAATGACAAGCCATTATCAGAGCTTAGATTTTATCCCTGGGCTCCGTTTGTTAAGAGCCTGAGAACATATTAGGAAGCAAGTTTAGTAACTCTGTGGAATGGGGATAATAATACCTATCTCACGGGGTGGTTCTGGGGACTAAATAAGAGACTATACTATAATGCTTAGCACAATGCCTCATGTTTTAATGTGTGTGTGTTTATAGCTTAAAAAATGGCAGTAGGATATCAAAACAACAGCGACAGGAATGCTGTGGTTGGGAATTATATTCTTACATTCTCAAGTTTTTCCGCCCAGTTTTGGTGACTCCCTCCCCATTTCCCTCTTCCCGGTTCTTCTGGTCGTCAGGCACCAGCCCAAACCCTCATTCCACCCTTGTATCCTTCTTCCAGGATCCAGGCCCCAGGCTGGGCCACTTGCTCTGTCCTAGTTCGATTTCCTCATCCTAGACCCATTCTTCTCCCTGTCCCTCCTCCCCTCTCTCTGCTGCCATAGTAACTAGAGATTCCGGCTCTGAGGGGGCCTCGGGGAGGGAGCAAAGGTGCGTGTGTTCTCGCAGAAGCTGGGCCTCCCAACTTCCCCTCCCTAGCCCTTTGGGACTGGGCCAGCAGATGTGTACAGTTTGGGGGGGGGGGTGGCGGAGAAGACAGTGCCAGCAGCGGTGCGAACGAGCCCAGGGAAGGGCAGACGCGAGTCTCGGGGAGAGAGCCAGGCGTAGAGGCGGGGGTGGGGGACCCCTTCCTCCTAATCCTCTCTCCAGGAATCCCTGGCTTTGGGACAGGACGGCTGTCTTTGGCAGGGGGAGGCGCCAGGGCTGGGTGCATGTCCTGGGCCAGCGGCCAAGAGAACATGATGTTCCCAAGTGCGCTGGCCGCCGCCCTCTCGGGCTGGCCGCCTCCCAAACCGCTGCCTCTCCAGCCTCCCCGTCCCACATTCCCCGGCTGCCTCGCTCCGCCCCCTTCCTCCGCTTTGACGTCATCGCTCTCTCCCGCCCCCTCTCCTCCATTGACGGTAGCGGGCCCCGGTTACTGTGGGGACTGTGAGGCAGGATGACCAGGGCCTTGAGAGCAGGTGGGGGCTGCTGAGGCGCTGGACCCCTTTGTCGATGCAAAATGTAGATATGGAGGTGGGGGTGGGAGCGCCGTCAGGGCCTGTGTCAGCAGGGATCACACCCAGATCCCAGGGGAGATATGGGGAAGAAGAAAGACCATGTTTCCAGAGGAGAGGGGTCTGAAAATGAGCCAGGGGACTGGGCCACAGTATCTAAGTTTGGGGGGACGTTTTCAAGGAGAAGAGACCGAGAATCCAGGCCGCTGAATCCTTTGTTTTCCCTGTTTTCTGCCTTTGGCCTTTTCTGGGTTATTTTATGACATCCCTGTGTCCCAGCTTTAGCACGGAGCCCTCCCCTGGTCCCTCCACGGGGAACACCATTGTTAAGGAAGGCTTAGGCCACGTGACAGGGAGGGAGGGCACCGACAGCCGATTTTGTCAGCATCAGCTTGGGGGCCTCTTCACTTGCTGCCCACGTTAACGCAGAGCCCTGAAAGGAACTAGTCATCAGTCTTGGATGAAGGGGTCTGTGTCACTCCAGTTTCCCCCAGCCCAGCCTGGCACTTTATTTCCCCAGATTAGGACTTCGTGTTCTAGTCTGCCCCCTCCTTGTGTGTGGGGGGGGGAAGCATAGTTTCCAGCACCTTCTCCATTGCTGAGGCCCCTCCCCCTCCCCATCTATCCTTGTTAACAACAAAATCACCATGTTTATAGATCATCTGCCATGTGTCAGGGTCTGTCCTGGGGCTCTGGGGAATACACAAAGGTGACAGATGAAGGCCTTGGCTTTGTCTTGTCCTAGTGGTGAGGATCTGAAGCCCTTGCCACTCCACCTGTGTCTCTCTAGGGTCTCAGTTGGTCTTTTCTCTCAGCCACCGGCTTTGTTCCCTGTAGCCCTGGCTTCCTGGCCCCCACTTTTGGGGCAGCCCTAACTGTGGGTGGCTGCATCCTGAGGAGAGAAGAAGCACTAGTCACCACGTAGGCTGCCCAGAGACCTTTTCTCTCATTGGGTACAGAAGCACCTGCCATTGTTTCCTTTACAGCCCTTATTGGCTCTGGCTGCCCCTTCTGTTGTTTGCATCCTGCCTGGCACTCCACCCCCTATTACACGGGGACCCTCACCTGCCATCCTCCCAGCTGTCCACAGAATTTGAAGTGTCAGAGGAAGGGGCTGGGTAAAATGGCTTTATTGTGATGACAAGGCGGGGGAGAGGGACCCAGGAAAGGCCAAGCTACATTTCTGTGTGCCCCACTTCTCCCGAGGACTAGCCATCTCATCTGGCTTGACCTCCTTCCCTCCCACCCCCGGAGTCCGCACTCCTTTTTCCCACCTCTGGCAATGCCAAGGTGTCCTGTTGTGCTGGGTTGGATGGTTCAGGAAGCAGACATCTTTAAGCACCTCCCGTGGCCCAGGCATTTTCCTTGAAAAGGGGCAGCTTATGTCCCTTCCCCACCCTTCATTATTCACTGTGCAAGGCGTCCGGCGCCCATTGGCTGGTGGTGGTGTCTGGGGCCCTTCAGCCCAGCGCCAGCACCCGGGTCCACGTGCGCCCGTGTGTGTGACACAGCCCTGACCTCAGTAGGGGCCAGTAGCCAATCAGGCGCCGGGACGAGATCCCCAGCCAATCGGGGGCGGGGCCTGCGGCTCTGCCGGCAGGAGGCCAATGAGGGGCAGTGCCTGGCATTATGCAACCCGCCTCCTGGCCCCGCGAAGCTTCCACTCGGCTGAGGGCTGCAACGGCGGCGGGCAGGCGGCCGGAGGGCGCTCGCGCGACCAGGTAGGCATCACCAGGGCCACCCGGGGACCGGTCTCCCGCCCCAGGTCGGGACCGCCGCCACTTCCAGCCCGATGCGCCGTTTTCGGCCCAGGCGCTCAGACGGCTCGCCTGCGGTCCGCCTTCCTTGCCGCTATCCACCCCCTCTTTGCCTTCGGGAACGTAGGTGTTCCTCGCAACCCTGTACCCGCTGTCCGCACTCCTGATCCTCTTACCTTACCTCCAGCCTTGACCTCTCCTCCCAGCTACCCTGGCCCCGCGCCCAACCCTCGGCAGGCCTGCCGCCGCCGCCTTTCTTGTCACTCGGGGGTCCCTGGTTTTGCCCGGCACCCGGACCCCTTCAGGCTTTCCGTGCTTCCCGCGCTCCCCCCTCCAGGCCCTGGCCCCGCGCCGGCCGTGATGTAAGCCTGGTTCGGGCTGGAACATCCCGTTCCCGGCCCTAGTTCCTGCTGTTGGCCACAGCCTTCCTTTTTCTCCTGGCGCTCAAAAAATGCTTGGGGGTTGGGGGTGTGGTTGGACGAGGAGTAGGGGAAGAACTACCCGCTGGCGGTTGTGCGTCCCTTGCTCGGGGCTGTGTGTGTCTGCTTCGAATGGGGGCGGAGTGTGTGTGTGTGGGGGGGGGGTGTAATCTAAAAAAGTAGAGGACCGAGAGGATCCCTGAGTCCCTGACAATGGCAGGTGCCGGCTTCGGTCCTGGGGGTCGAGAGAGGGTGCGGGGGCCGGAGTAGGACAGGCGGTGTCGTCTTGACCACAACGACCGGGATCCAGGCGAAGGCCCGGCTGGGGAGCTTTTGCGCGGAGGGCGGTGGCGGTTGTGTTTTGCCCTGGGGAGCAAGGCCAGCCCCTGGAAACCCCTTGGGCAGCCTTTCTTATTTTCACCGAGCCCTCCAGGGCCTGCGGGTGTATTAGAGGTGGGCGACCCCCGGCCGCGCCCGCCAGTGTGGGAGTGGGTCGATCCCTGGGCTCCGCCGGGAAATGGGGGAGGGGTCGCCCCTCCCGCCCTCCCGTGGTCCCTCCAGCAACCGCTGAGCTCAGCTGCTGACGTCGGTTTCCCTGGCGACCGCGGCGGCGGCGGAAGCGCGTGGTGGGGCCGCGCATGTCCCTGCGCATGTGCAGCGGGGGTGGTACCGCCCCCGGATAAAATTAGCCTAGAGGCCTAAATATAGGAGGCGACAGGCCTACCCCCTGCTCTGAGGCCTTGAAGAGCCCCGCAGAGTGGGGGCCTGATGGGAATTTGAGGATGGGAAGTGTCCAGGATTTGGTTTACGGTCATAATTCTCATCGAATACTCAGGCTCTTCCTTTCCCAGGCCACGCTGGTGGGGGATGCGGGAGAGGGCAGGAGAGAGGTCCCTTCCCACCTGCAGACCGCCTATGGGGATAGGAAACAGAACTTACCCCAGGGCTCCCAAGCCTGGGGCCTTGGGGCCGACAGAGGAGGGAATGAGTGAAGCCGGCAGGATTGGAAAGTTAACATCTCATTCTTCTCCAGGCCCTTCTTCTTGGTCTCCCTGTCCCGGTACCGCGTGTGATCGAACTTCTCAGTCCTCAGAGGCTTGGATCTCCCACCTTATTCTCCCAGCCAGGCCGCCCGGCCCCCTCGTGCATTCGTGGTGGCCTCTCCACCTGTCCTGTTTCCCCCTTGCTCTCCCCATGACCCAGACATGAGTGGCCCCCTGGAAGGGGCTGATGGGGGAGGGGACTCCGGACCAGGGGAATCCTTTTGCCCTGGAGGGGCCCCATCCCCTGGGCCGCCGCAGCACCGGTCCTGCCCCGGCCCCAGCCTTGCTGATGACACAGATGCCAACAGCAATGGCTCCAGCGGCAATGAGTCCAACGGGCCAGAGTCCCGGGGCGCATCCCAGCGGAGCTCACACAGCTCCTCCTCTGGCAACGGCAAGGACTCCGCCCTGCTGGAGACCACCGAGAGCAGCAAGAGGTGTGCAGGGTCTTGGGGGGGTGGGGGGGTTGCTGTCAACCGGCTGAGCTAAAGGACTGGCCCCAGCTCCTGGGCGCTTTCTCACTGTGGGCCTGCTGCTTCTCCCCAGCACAAACTCTCAGAGCCCATCCCCACCCAGCAGCTCCATCGCCTACAGCCTCCTGAGCGCCAGCTCAGAGCAGGACAACCCATCTACCAGCGGCTGCAGGTTCGTCGGGGGCAGGGTGAAGGCCAGACAGGAGGGCTGAGGGCTTGGGCCACGATATGGGGCTAAGTAAGCTGTACCCCTTCCTTCCCTGTGGGCCCTGCAGCAGTGAGCAGTCAGCCCGGGCGAGGACCCAGAAGGAACTCATGACAGCTCTGCGGGAGCTCAAGCTTCGGCTGCCGCCGGAGCGCCGGGGCAAGGGCCGCTCTGGGACCCTGGCCACGCTGCAGTATGCGCTGGCCTGTGTCAAGCAGGTGCAGGGTGAGTGGTGCTTCCTGGGAGGGCGGTGGCCGGCCGGGGGCTGCGCCACCGTGGGGTGGGGGCAGCGTCCTCACTGGATACCTCACTGCCTTCACCCGGCAGCCAACCAGGACTACTACCAGCAGTGGAGCCTGGAGGAGGGTGAGCCCTGTGCTATGGACATGTCCACCTACACCCTGGAGGAGCTGGAGCACGTCACGTCTGAGTATACACTTCGCAACCAGGTCAGCCTCGGCCTGGCCCGCCGTCCCGTCCTCCTTGGCGTGGCTCCCGTGTCCACTTTGGTCCTCTCTTTCCTGCCCAGGATACCTTCTCGGTGGCGGTGTCCTTCCTGACGGGCCGCATCGTCTACATCTCTGAGCAGGCGGGTACCCTGCTGCGCTGCAAGCGGGACGTGTTCCGGGGCGCCCGCTTCTCTGAGCTCCTGGCCCCCCAAGACGTGGGCGTCTTCTATGGCTCCACTGCCCCATCTCGCCTGCCCACCTGGGGCGCCGGGGCCTCAGCAGGTGAGGTCCTCAAGTGCTTGGGGGCGAGGGGCCAGCAGTCCCAGGGAGTCCCTGCTCTGAGGAGCCCGGCAGGAGGTGGGGGGCTGTCCTTAGCACCCTCCTGGTCTGTTCTAGGTTCAGGCCTCAAGGACTTCACCCAGGAAAAGTCCGTCTTCTGCCGAATCAGGTAGGTGGGGACGGAGCCCTTCCCACTGTCCACCCCCCCCCTCCCCCGGCTTTGCTTCGTAGTCCATGACCTTGAGTTGAAGGGTAGGAGAACTCCTCCACGAAGACTCACTAGTGTCTCTTTCTCTCCCTTGCTAGAGGAGGTCCTGACCGGGATTCAGGGCCTCGGTACCAGCCATTCCGCCTAACGCCATATGTGACCAAGATCCGAGTCTCAGACGGGGCCCCTGCGCAGCCGTGCTGCCTGCTCATCGCGGAGCGCATCCACTCGGGTTACGAAGGTGTGTGGGCAGGGGGCCTGGCCTGGTGGGGTGTAGGAGGAAGGGGGACTTCTCTATGCTGTGGGGAGGCAGGATGTGCGTCTGAGAGGCAGGTTCCAGCCCCTCGAAATCTTGGAACAAAGAAGGAACCATAAGCATGAAGGTTTGAGTCCATTTTTAGTGGGGGGAGGATGGGGGAAGCATCCTGAGCTAGGACCAGGGCAAGAGGAATGCTTTGGTTTTCCATTTCACTCTGGGTGTGGGGTGGAAGAATGGTCCAGACTGTCTCTGCAGGCAGTAGGCCCCGGTGCAGAGGTGTGGGGAGGCCTGCCAGCCAGCTTGGGCCCCAGGCAGCCTGGGCAGGGGTGGGGGGCCGAGAAGCTAGACCATTCTGGAGAAAACCCAGTGGCCTCACTCTCTGCGCCCTAGCTCCCCGGATCCCTCCTGACAAGAGGATCTTCACCACCAGGCACACGCCCAGCTGTCTGTTCCAGGATGTGGATGAAAGGTTCGCTCAAGACCTGGAGGGAAAGGGGGGGCGGGACTGAGGCCATGGCTACTCTCTGATGCCTCCTCCCCTTTCAGGGCCGCCCCCCTGCTGGGCTACCTCCCCCAGGACCTCCTGGGGGCCCCAGTGCTCCTGTTCCTGCACCCTGAGGACCGGCCCCTCATGCTGGCCATCCACAAGAAGAGTGAGTCCTGCGTCCTCCCCTCCCCTCCTCCGCTGCCTGCGGGGCCTCTCTGGCTGTGCTCGAGGCTGTCCCTCGGGCCCCGGTGACCTGGATCTCCAGGGTAGCTCTCTGCTTTGCCCAGCTCTGCCCCCTGCCGACCCTCCCCTCACGTCTCACTCCTTCAGTCCTGCAGCTGGCCGGCCAGCCCTTTGACCACTCCCCCATCCGCTTCTGCGCCCGGAACGGGGAGTACGTCACCATGGACACCAGCTGGGCCGGCTTCGTGCACCCCTGGAGCCGCAAGGTGGCCTTTGTGTTGGGACGCCACAAAGTGCGCACGTGAGTGGGCTGCGCCCAAGAGCTGGCTGGCCTCATGGGCTGGGACCGCGCGGGAGGGGGCGGGCCCCGACTTACCCTTCTCCACCCTGCAGGGCACCCCTGAACGAGGACGTGTTCACTCCTCCGGCCCCCAACCCAGCTCTGTCTCTGGACTCTGATATCCAGGAGCTCTCTGAGCAGATCCACCGGCTGCTGTTACAGGTGAAGGTCGAGGGACGGGACTTGGAGATGAGCTGGGTAGGGGTGGGGCCCGGGAGCAGGGCTGAGACCTCTAACCAGGTTCTCTCCCCACCTCAGCCGGTGCACAGCCCCAGCCCCACTGGGCTCTGTGGGGTCGGCCCCGCCGCTTCCCCGGGCCCTCTCCTCAGCCCTGGCTCCTCGAGTGATAGCAACGGGGGTGACGCTGAGGGGCCTGGGCCTCCCGCCCCGGTGAGTGTCCCTCCCCTGCTTCGCCCTCTAGTGTCACGTTCCCCTGTCCAGGCCCCGTTCCTGTGCCTTTTCCTTCCTGTCCTGTGCTCACCGTGGCCCCTGTGCCTCCCCACTGGTGTCCCTCGTTGCATTATGCCCTGGGCCCGTGACACTGCCCTGCTCCGCCCTGCAGGTGACCTTCCAGCAGATCTGCAAGGACGTGCACCTGGTGAAGCATCAGGGACAGCAGCTTTTCATCGAGTCCCGCGCCTGGCCCCCGCCGAGGCCCCGCCTCCCTGGTGAGTTGGTGCGGGTGTGGGTGAGTGGTGAGACCCCCCCACCCCTGAGCTTCATCCCAACCCAGAGGAGCTGGTCTCTCCTTTTTCCTCTCCTTGGCACAGCCACCGGCACCTTCAAGGCCAAGACCCTTTCCAGCCAGTCCCCAGACCCAGAACTGGAGATAGTCCCTGCGCCACTCCAGGCCCCGCTCCCCTTGACCCCTGAGGAGGCAGAGAGGAAAGAAGCCAACGGCTGTTCCTACCAGCAGATCAACTGCTTGGACAGCATCCTCAGGTCAGGCGGCCCTGGAACCTTCTCCCACTTGGGCCCTGGCTCCACCGCACCTCAAGCCCTGCCCTCATGCTCTCTGGCACCCCGCTCCACAGGTATCTAGAGAGCTGTAACATTCCCAGCACCACCAAGGCCAAGCGTAAATGTGCCTCCTCCTCCTCCTGCACCACCTCGTCAGCCTCCGATGATGACAAGCAGAGGACAGGTCCGGTCCCTCTGGGGGCCAAGAAAGGTAAAGACCCGGTGCACGCCCTGTCCCCACTGCCCGTCCTGGCCCACTGGCCTGGTATCTCTGCATTTCTGCCTTTGGGGCCCCCACCTCACTCTGCCCTGTCCCCCTCCCAGCCTTCAGATTTGCGGAGTTCTCTGTCCTGACCCGCTTTCCCCCTCTTTGCTGGGATTTCCCCTCCCGACCTCCTGGGGGTAACTGGTGCCATCTCTCCGCACAGATGCGTCGGCAGTGCTGTCCGGGGAGGGGGCCGCCCCGCAGAAGGAGCCGGTGGTGGGAGGCGCCCTGAGCCCGCTCGCCCTGGCCAATAAGGCAGAGAGCGTGGTGTCCGTCACCAGTCAGTGTAGCTTCAGCTCCACCATCGTCCATGTGGGAGACAAGAAGCCCCCGGAGTCGGGTATGGGCGCGGAGTGAGGGGGTTCCCCTCAGTCCCCCAGCCAGATCTCCCTCCTGCCCGCCTGTCCCTTCCCCATCTGGCCCCCAACGGAGAAAAGGACGTCTCCGTCTTAGCTCGGGGCTGCTGCCTGCCGTCCAGCCCGCCGGCCTTCCCCGCTTTGTTACCCGTGTTCTCTCTGTTGGTTCGCATATGAGGTCTGGGGTGGGGGGTTCGGCCCCAAGGTGCCGTCCCCAGAGGGCCCGAGGACGAGGACTGTTGGGAACCCCTAAAGGGTCTCTGAGTGTTATCCTGGAGGACATGGGGTGGGCAAGGAGTGAGTTTCCCTTCCGAGGAGAGCTGTGGGGGTGTTACCATAGGGGACTGTGACCAGAGGGGACCAGGTGTGGTCTCTCGCCCTGGGACCGCTTTGCACGGAGAAGAGGGCCCAGAACCAGTCCTCGGCAGAGGGGAGGCCAAGGGGGCATGTGGGGCAGAGGCCAGGGGCTGGGCTGTTGGACGGGGAGGGCGTGGTGTGGGTGCGCTAACCCCCGAGGTGACTGCACTGACCTTTCCCCCTGTCTCGCCTTCCTCAGACATCATCATGATGGAGGAGCTGCCTGGCCTGGCTCCGGGCCCAGCACCCAGCCCAGCACCCAGCCCCACGGTAGCCCCCGACCCAGCCCCAGATGCCTACCGCCCGGTAGGCCTGACCAAGGCCGTGCTGTCCCTGCACACACAGAAGGAGGAGCAGGCCTTCCTCAGCCGCTTCCGAGACCTCAGCCGACTGCGTGGACTTGATGGCTCCTCCCCGGCCCCCTTGGCCCCCGGCGAGCGAGGTAGCCACCCAGGACAGACCTCTGCCTGGTCTATGACCAGATTGTTGGGGGGCGGGGCAGGGGGTTCTTGAGGGAGACATTCCCACTCCAGGGCCCCCGGGCCCTGCTTAGGGACAGGCCCCTCGCTAGCGTCTCCCCACTAGGCCGGGGATCCGGGCTGCAGCCAGAGGAGGGCAGCCTGGGGGGCTGGCACTGAGACAGGCAGGCTGAGTGCCTGCTCCAGGTAAGCCCATTCAAGCCCGGCTGGGGGGCAGGGGCCGAAGCGTGCCCGCTTGTGACCGAGTTGTTGCTGCTTAAGAAACCCACATAGACTGCAGGCCAGACGCAGGCCAGGCGAGCCAGGGCACCTGCTGGGGTCGGGGCTTCAAGGGCAGGGGGTCAGCCCTCCAGGCGCCTGAGAGAGGCTCCCCGCAGGCGGACGAGGGACTCGGGCCTGGGCGCTCCAGCCCATCTCGTCGCTCCACCTCAAGCTAGGCCGAGTGCGGCCTCGACGGGCCGGAGCCGCGCCCAGGCTGTGGGAGTTTGGGGGACGGACCGGAGCCGCCTGCTTGCTCATCTGCAGACCCACCCTGCTTCCCCCCATCTGCCAGCGCGCCTCTGTCTTCTGTACACCCTCTGCTCCGCCCCACTTGTAACCTCTCCTCTCCCGCTCCTTTCGCAATAAACCCCCCTGGCCCTGCCTCCTGTGATTCTTCTCTGAAGGTCCCCTCTTCCCCTGCGTCCCCTCCATGCTTTGTGGCCTGGAAGCTGGACTCTCTCCGGGGCCTCCTGCCCTCTCCCCGGTCAGAGTGGCAGGGCAGGGTGGGTGGCAGGGACGCTGACCCCCAGGCTGAGGCCCTCGCTAACCTTGGTCTCTCCCCACAGGCTGCCACCACAGCCCCGCACCCCCTGGCCGCCGCCACCACTGCCGATCCAAAGCCAAGCGCTCGCGCCACCACCAGACCCCCCGGGCCGAAGCCCCTTGCTACACCTCCCACCCGTCCCCTGTGCCACCCTCTGCCCCCTGGCCGCCCCCGCCGGCCACTGCTCCCTTCCCAGCCGTGGTCCAGCCCTACCCACTCCCGGTGTTCCCACGGGGCGGCCCCCACCCTCCCCCCTCCGCCCCTGCTTCTGGGCCCCCTGCAGCTTTCCCCACCCCCCTAGTGACCCCCATGGTAGCCTTGGTGCTCCCTAACTACCTATTCCCGACCCCGCCCAGCTATCCCTATGGGGTACCCCAGACCCCCGCTGAAGGGCCTCCAACCCCGGCCTCCCACTCCCCCTCTCCGTCGCTGCCCCCACCGCCCCCCAGCCCTCCCCGCCGGCCCGACTCTCCCCTGTTCAACTCGAGATGCAGCTCCCCGCTCCAGCTAAATCTGCTGCAGCTGGAGGAGCCCCCCCGTGCGGAAGGGGGTGCTGTTGTGGGGGCCGCTGGGAGCAGTGCCGGGCCCCCGCCTCCCAGTGAGGAGGCTGCCGAGCCAGAGGCCAGACTGGTGAGCACTGACCCCGCCCCCCGCCCCGTGCTCTTTTACCAGCAGCCCCCCCACGGCCCCTCTTTCCCTCACTCCTTCTCCACCTTGCACTTTGCCCTGTCCACTGCCTGCCTGGCCGGCTTGCGTCTCCAGAAGATGATGTCACGGGGTGGGAGACCCAGGCTGCATTTCTGAATGAGGCCACCTGGTCTGTGGTGTAGGGACAGGTGGCGAGGATGTCCCAATAGCGCCTGAGAGCGCACGCGCCTCCTGGAAAGGGTCCAGCATCACGCCAGTTCTCTTCTCTTTCATCTTGGACCCACTGACACAGAGCGGGGCCAGAGGCCACACTGGTGTTGGGTGTGTCCCCCATCCAATGGAAGCACTTGGAGGGAAGCCTGGGTGTTGACCCCTTAATCCCGCCTTGCTCCCCCTCCTCCAGGTGGAGGTCACGGAGTCCTCCAATCAGGACGCGCTGTCGGGCTCCAGTGACCTGCTGGAGTTGCTACTGCAGGAGGACTCGCGATCCGGAACAGGCTCCGCCGTCTCGGGCTCCTTGGGCTCCGGCCTGGGCTCCGGGTCCGGCGTAGGCTCCCATGAGGGAGGCAGCACCTCAGCCAGCATCACACGTGCGTGTCCCCTACCCTCACCGACCCCGGGGAGGCTGGTGCCGGGGGCGTTGGGGGGCCGGGCCCTGCTTCCACAGGCCGGTGGGCTGCAGATGTGGCCCGGAGGGCAGCCTGGGGAGGCCTGACGCCGGCGGTCGGTCCCTCTGCTCCACAGGCAGCAGTCAGAGCAGCCACACAAGCAAGTACTTTGGCAGCGTCGACTCTTCTGAGGCCGAAGCGGGGGCCGCACAGGCCCGGGCTGAGCCTGGGGACCAAGTCATTAAGTACGTGCTCCAGGATCCCATCTGGCTGCTCATGGCCAATGCCGACCAGCGCGTCATGATGACCTACCAGGTGCCCTCCAGGTGAGGAGTTTCAGGGACTGCCTCTGCCCTCCTTTCAGAGGCATGGGGAGGCTGGTCCACCCCCCTTCCCACCAAGCTTGGGGTTTTCTTTCCCCGGGGCTGGCCCTGTCCCCTGCGCCTGGGACCCCCACCATCACTCCTTCCTGCCAGGCCAAGGACAGCTTCCCTGCGTCTGGAACTCCCAGAGCCCGGGGGGAGAGGAGGGGCATGAGGCCGCGGTGGGCACCTGCCTTGGGGGAAGAAGGGCCGCCTCGCAGGCTCTGGGCCTGGCTCTCAGCCTCTGCCTTCGGAACCCCTCCCAACAGGGACACGGCCGCTGTGCTCAAGCAGGACCGGGAGCGGCTCCGGGCCATGCAGAAGCAGCAGCCTCGCTTCTCGGAGGAGCAGCGCAGGGAACTGGGCGCCGTGCACTCCTGGGTCCGGAAGGGTCAGCTGCCTCGGGCCCTCGACGTGATGGTGAGAGAGGGCTGGGTCCGGAGGGAAAAGGAGGGATTGAGCTCCGGTTGAAAGGTTAGAGGCCTAGGAGTGGATCCCCCGCCCCCCGTTGACTGTCCTTGGGTGTTTCTTCCTGAAGGGTGTTAACTCACTAAGGTTTCTGCTGGGTTAGATAGGATGTCCTCACCTGAGGCTTTGCAGACCTTTTCCGGGCCAGTCCCACGCTAACGGATGTTGTGATGGTCTCATAGTGGGGTCCAGATAACGGGGCGCGGTACATTTTCAGGCTTGCTGGACCACATGTGTCTGCGTGGACTGGGAATTCTTTGGGAGCACATTTGGGGGAGTGCTCCTGGGCTGGGGTGGCAGGGTAGCAGGGAGCACCCTGTCTGACTTCTCCGCTCTCTCCCTCCGAGGCCTGTGTGGACTGCGGCAGTAGCACCCGAGACCCTGGCCACCCTGATGACCCGCTCTTCTCGGAACTGGATGGACTGGGACTGGAGCCCATGGAGGAGGGCGGAGGCGAGGGTGGTGGCGGTGGCAGTGGCGATGGGGAGGGTGGAGAGGAGGCAGGGGCTCAAGCTGGGGCGAGGGCCTCAAGCTCCCAGGACCTGGCCATGGAGGAAGAGGAACAAGGTGGCAGCCTGCCCAGTCCAGCCTTACCTGCCACAGAAAGTGGCAGCAGCTAGACCGCATTTTGAGGCCACCTCCGGGAGTGCATGAGAAGCTTTCTTCTCCTTTGTCCCACCTCTCAGAACGCAGATGTGGCTGGACCAACCGATAGGAAACTGCCCCAGCTTCTCCTGCTTAGGGGGCCCCCGGACCCCCAACCGCAGCCCAGGAGCCAGGGGCAGCCTCTGGCTTCTTAGGGTTGAGGGTGGCATTCATCAGCCCAGCCCAGCCTCCCCCCTGGTGAGGAGACCTTCCTTCCCCTGGACGAGATTGCTGCCGAGCTGCTGAAGTGGCCTCTCCAAGCCCTGGCTGAGCCGGCGTCCTGGTCCCTGACGGTTGGGGCTGCACTTATTTATTGTGGGAGACAGCCCTCTCTCCCACCTCCTCCCTAGAAGAGAGGAGGAGCGCCCGAGGCCCAAGCAGGAACCAGTGGGCTGAACCCCTAGCTGCTCCAGGGTGGGGGACGTTGGTGGACCATGGAGTCCCTGGTGCTGCCCCTCAGGTGGGACCCAGGTGTTCTCAGCTGTACCCTCTACCGATGTCATTTGTGTTTTTGATATTGTGTCTGTTATTATTTTTTAATACAAAAAGAAAAAAAACCCAGGACTTTGTGGAATGAAGTTTGGGGGCTGGGTGAAGGGATCTCCTGGTGGAGGGGTGTGGCCCCACTCCCAGGGAGGTGGTGGCGAGCGTGAGCGACCCCCTGCGCTCTTCGCCGCACCCCGTTTCCAGCTGGGGTGGTCGTGGGCGGGAGAGGAGAGGCAGCTGGCGCCTAAGGTTGGAGCGAGCTCCAGCGTGGACCGGTGCCCGATGGAGAGGGAGGCCTGCCTCGCGGGCCGCCACACGGGAGACGGCCTGGTCTCAGTGGTCAAAGGACGGGAAGGCACGTGCCCAACCATGCTCAAGCTGGGACCCCAGGGTGTGGGAGAAAGAAGGAGCGGGGAGTTAACTCTGGGGGTCGCGGGGAACCCGCATTGATCTCTGCTCTGATATTTCTCGCGCACTGACTCTTTGGAGCAGTTCATCTACCTCCAGACGTAGACAGCCTGCCGCCGGCGCCGTGGCTTAGCTGGTTAAAGCGCCTGTCTAGTAAACAGGAGATCCTGGGTTCGAATCCCAGCGGTGCCTGTGTCCGCGGGAGGCGGTACATTATTGCTCCAAGGGCAACGCGATTCCAACCTTCCCAAAGGATCTTGGGTCTCGCCTTTCAAGAGATTCTTATTCTTACTAAGCCGTTCCCACCCTGAGCTTCCGCTCCAGCGCACTTTTAGTGGCTGACCTCCAGTTCGCTTTCAGGAAGCGTGGTGACGTGGGCATCCCGTGCGTTGGAGGGCTCGGCACCCTGGGCATGGGTTCGGGTTCTGGCTCATTTTGTTGGGGCCGCCCTGAGGCTTGAGGCAGGAAGGCGAACGCGAGAACCGCTGCTTCAGCTGGGCGTCTGGCGGCTGGAAGGGAGGTGCGGCCCGTGCGGCCGCGGGGAGGCGCACGCGCACAGACGTCTCTAGACGGAGGGGCGGGGCCGGCGGGAGGCGGGGCCGTTGACAGGCAGCTATAGTGGCGCGGGCCCCAAGCCGCACGCGGCTGTGATGGCCGAGTGGTTAAGGCGTTGGACTCGAAATCCAATGGGGTCTCCCCGCGCAGGTTCGAATCCTGCTCACAGCGTGTGTACTTTTGGGAGTGAGTATTCTTACCTTCCGAGAAAAAAAGCCCTTAGTTTTTCTACCGCCCCCTTCCCGGGGGTAAGCTCCGGCCTTTATTCTTCGGGAGTCAGCCACCCGCGACCAGCCCGCGAGCGCCCCCTCGCGGCAACCTTGTCCCTGAACCGCCGCTCCCAGGTTCTTCCCGTCACCGAGCCCCGCAGGCTCCTCGGTGCTGTTCCTCCGGCGTGTTCCGCTTCTCTTACCCATCCTCCTGGCTGTCTCCTCCGAGATTGTTTGCGCCTCTCTCCTCTCAACCCCACTCCGCGAGGCCCTTCATTCTCCCTCGACCTTCCTTTCAGTCTCACCGAGAAAATAGGGCGTTCAGAAGAGATGGCCCCACCCCCGCCAGTGCTCGCGTGCTGGTCCTTCCCGCTAGTGCGCCCCTCTAGGACGACAGTTTCGCTGACACCGCACCACCCGCCCCCCCTTCAGCTACCACTCCGCGTCTCTGTTCCCTTCTCCCGCAAACCATGATACCATACACCCCGCTCCCCCCATTCCGTCTCCCCATTCTCTCTGGAACCCCCTCTAATCAAGTGCCCGCCCATCCCATTCACCCAAGATGCTCCTGTTAAGGTTACCAAGTGACCATCGCATTGCTAAACCCATTGATTGCTTCTTGGCAGCAGTTGACACAGATGCTTACTTTCTCCGCTGCCCTCTGGGACACCCTAGCCCCTCTGATATGTCTTCTGCATCATTAACAGCTCATGCACAGACTCCTCGGGTGGGTCAACACCTTCGGGATCGTCGAAGTGTTCCCACTGGCTCGGTTTTCCAACCTCTTCTCTATCCTCACTCTTTAAATATCACTCAATAATACATTAATACATCCAAAATGTTCATCTCCAGCTCCTGAATTCTTCCCGAATGACAGATGCATATATATTATCTACTTATCCTTCCCGCTTGGATATCTAACAGGGAATCACGAACAAGATGGCCAAACCCATTCCTGACCTCCCCCAAATGAACTTCACGATACTTTGTAGCTCAGTAAAGGAAAATTTCATTTCTTCAGCTGGTCAGGGTTTTAAAAGACTTAGGGTCACCCCCGATTCTCTTTCTCAAACACACACCCCACATCAAATCAGTCAGCAATTTCTTATTTAAAACAGATTTTTTAAAAAGCACGTGACTGCTTGTTAAACCATCACCACAACGCCCCGGTCCAAGCTCCCCCACGTGTCTCACCTAGATTGTTACAATTGCCCCTAAATTATTTCTTTGCTTCCGCTCTTGTTCCTTTAAGGTTTCCTCTGAACTCACTGGGCATAGTGATCCTTTTAAAACATACATCAGATTCTGTTCTTCCTCTCTTTGAAAGCTTCCAATGGGGTATGGAGATGAATCCATATGGCTTTTAATGTGTGTAGATACAGAAGGACATGTATGCACATGCACAACATATAAACATACATATACCTCCTAGTTCTTTCCACTGAGAGCACCCAGAAGGAAAGACGCACAAATAGCAATAAACACACCAACGAGACGAGATCTTGGTTACTAAATACCCCTCTCCGCTACTAAATACCCCTCTCCGCTAGAACGATCCAGGGCTCCTAGGAAAAAAGGCTGGTTCCAGGTGAAGGAAGGATAAGGTGATCTTGGAACATCTTGCTGCACAGGAAAGTAAAGAAATGCTCACAGAATATTGGGCATCTAAAAAAAAAAAAAAAAAGACCCAACAGCTCAGGGTTACAGTTAATGGAGCTCCCATTGGCTAAATCTGGTACAATCTGAGCATTAAAATATAGTATGATTGTGATGGACTATGATTCATTGAATCAAGTGAGACTCCAAAGTTCCTATCAGTAAAAAGAAATAAAATGGGAAGGAAGGGGAAAGCTCTTTTTATAGTCAACTGCCAACTAATAAATATAGATGTAGTGCTGGAGTTAGAAATCATCAGTGATTACTGGAGGGGTGGCTGTAAGTAGCAGAGTCTCAAAGGGTCTTCTCACAAAGTACATATTAATTACTATTCGGGGGGGAGATGATAACTTTACAGTGGCAGATGTGGCCAGTGCCATCCAACTGAGCGATCAGAGTCAGTGTCTCACTATTGAGACAAGCTGACATGTGTCTTCTGATGTGATTCGGAAGACTGAGGAGGGCACGCCGTGGCCTCTGTGATGTTCCCGCCCCAAATACATAATCCGAGTGACTCGATTCTAACCATGAAGAGACATCCGACACACCAAACGGAAGGACAAACTCCGATATAATGCTGGACTCTTCAACACTGTGAAGATTAACAACCGATTCTTCTAGATTAAATGACACGGAAGAGACCTAGCAACTAAATGCAACCGTGTGATCCTGGATCTTGGATGAGGACCCAAAAAGCTATAAAGGACATCATTGAAACACTTGAGGAAATTTGAATACGGACTGGGGATTAAATAATGGTATAATATTAATTTTAATATCCTGATATTGATAACTGTACTATTATGTTATGAATGTGCTTGTTCTTGGGAAAGATATGCCCAGTAACTGGGAGCAAAAGGGCCTAATGTCTCCAGTGTACTTCCAAAGGGTTCAGAAAACAAATATTTTCTTTGTTTTTTTTTTTTTAGGTTTAAAGAGAGAGACAGCATGAGTGGAGGAGGGGCAGAGAGAGAGAGAAAATGAATCCCAAGTACCGAGCGTGACTTGGGGCTGGAACCCATGAACAGTGAGATAATGACCTGAGTCAAACCAAGAGCTAGACCCACAACCGACTGAGCCATCCACACACCCAAGTAGGTGCTTTCCACTATTTTCTATCCATGCTGTATTTGGAGAGGAAGGAAAAGCAAATGGAGCAAGTGTAAACAATCAATGAGCTTTTGTGGAGGTTTGCCATTACATAAGAATTAAAAGTGATAGAAACAGAACAAAACAAAAAAAGCTGGGTGGAGAAGGAAGCCCTCCAAAGGCTTCTGGTCTCACTCAGGAATGGGGGACTCCTGACCGAGGCTAGGCAATGGCCTAGAAGGTCCTAGCTGATCAGCGCCCGTTTCTCTCTGGGATCTCAGCTCCTTGCTGGGCCCTTCGCCGGCCGGGGGGGCTGCGCTCTGCGCCTGCGCCAGGCCAGGCCAGGCGTGTTTTCCCTCTCGGCTCTCCTGCCAGCTGGTCTCTGCCTGGCGCGCCCTTGCCAGAGGCGTCCCAGTAGTTTTGCTCTCACCTCTTAAAATTTCACCTTCCCAATGAGTCTTTCTCTGAAAGTACAGTTTCCACTCGCCACCGCCTTGCTTCACTTTTCTCCAGAGCACTTAACACCGTCGGACAAATCCGTTTTGCACAATGTTCGTTGGTTCGGTCCCCCTGCAAGAATGTTTGTCCCCATAAGGGAACAAAAGGATGATCTTGTCTTGTTTTGGACTATTTGGGGACTTCTATCCTGATTCTTCCCTTGGCCCAGGGGCCTGGTCCTCCTACTTCCCAACCCCCAACCCCCCAGGACCCAACCCTTCAGGAACTCCCCCTACCCAGGACCCAGGGGGTCCCAGGAAGCCAGCTTCCCCTTTGAAGAACAAAGAGGGAGGAGCTGAGTCTTGGAGCCCAGTGTTGGGGGTGGGGGGAGAAGGACATCTCAGCGGGGGAGGGGAAGCCAGGACACTCCACCAGCTGTGCTGTCTCAGTTCCCTGCCCCGCCTCCAGCCTCCCTGGGGGCCCAGCGCGTGTGGGACACGAGTTCCCCTCCCCCAAGCCCAGATGAGGCCCACTGTTGAGATGGAGGGAAAGAAGAGGCTGGAGGCCCAGATACCCCAGGCACACACCATGTACGGGGACACGCACCCAGGCCCATGCTGACCACAGACCCCACCCCCACCCCATACTCTCACGAACACTGGGCATCCGCCTGGAGGGTGGCCTCACAGTCACATAATCTGTGCAGGAGCAGCGGCCAGAGAAAGTCGTGTGGTCATGCCAACTGGACTCTGGTTTGGGGAGCCTGAAGACTCCCAAATTCTGGAGAGAGGCTTAAAAAAATAAAAAGACTACAGGGCACCTGGGGGCTCAATCGGTTAAGCGTCCAACTTCGGCTCAGGTCATGATCTCCCAATTTGTGGATTCAAGCCCCGCGTCAGGCTCTGTGCTGACAGCTCGGAGCCTGGAGCCTGCTTCGGATTCTGTGTCCCCCTCTCTCTCTCTGTGCCTCCCTGCTCATGCTCTCTCTCTGTCTCAAAAATAAATAAAGCATTAAAAAAGTTTAAAGAAAAGAATACATGGGGACGTGTCACTATTTAGAGCGAAACGAGATCACAGGCACTTACAAATCGAAAACGCCGACGGATGCCACGCATCACAAAGTCTAGAAAAACAACTTGTTCATATTCACGAACCGCTTGTCTCTGTGAACACTTCCACAGATGAGCTACTGGCTCTTTCTCAAATCTTGCTTCTCGTCTACCAGCCACGTACTTAGAATGACAGGAGCCCCTGGACACATTCCGATCACGTGACTTGCGGTTTTGGGCCTTCGTAGCGCGAAGTGCCATGACGGACACAGGTGATGACGGTGGCTTCTAGAAGCCTTTCCCACACCAGGGTGGCCCCGCTGACTGATTCCCAGCCATACCTGGACCCCCAAATTGGCCACACGCCCCTCCAACGTGCCAGAGGCCACCAGAGAGGAGACAGAACAATCTTTACCGTTTACAGATAAAATATCTTACTTTTGAAAATGTCACAGGAGCATATGGCCGGGTGAATATATGACTAGGGCCCTCCCAGGAGCCTGTGGAAGTTGGGGGTGCCTGAAACATACACTTTGCTTCATGGTGAAACTGGCCTCTGTACTTGAAAGTTTGGATTTTCTATTTTTAATGTTTTTATTTATTTTTGAGAGAGAGAGAGACAGCATGAACAGGGGAGGGTCAGAGAGCGAGGGAGACACAGAATCCGAAGACAGGCTCCAGGCTCTGAGCGGTCAGCACAGAGCCTGAAGCGGGGCTCGAACCCACAAACCGTGAGATCATGACCTGAGCCAAAGTCCGATGCTAAACCCACTGAGCCTGAACTTGAAACTTTTGATCCCACATCTCAAATGGACTCTCAGCCTGCCTAGAAATCTGACTGTGCTGGCCTACAAGGTTTTGCCTGCTCTCCAAAATGAACGTTTCACACCCCCTTTCTCTTGAAGCCCCCTGAGCTCTCTCCCTTCCAGCAGGGAGTCTGACTCGTGTTTCTTTGAGGAAAGGAGAGAAGCCAGGGTCACCCGTGTCATCCTTCCTGCACCCCACCTGACGCAGGCCCTCAGTTTCCCTCATCTCCGTATGGTGAGGAGCCTCCCCTACCAAAGGAGGCTGATTTTTCTACCCGGTACTGGAGT
Source organism: Mungos mungo (assembly GCA_004023785.1). NCBI lineage: Eukaryota > Metazoa > Chordata > Mammalia > Carnivora > Herpestidae > Mungos > Mungos mungo. The sequence continues at coordinate 52,887 of PISW01008211.1, forward strand.
CTACTGGCCCCCCTCCCCCAGCCAGGCCCTCCTCCCTCCCCCCACCTCCCAGCAGCCCCTGGATCACCTGCGCCCCTACAGGCCACACCCCCGTTCCACTCACTATTCACAGCAGAACTTCACGGAGAGGTCTACACCGCGGTCTGCGTGCCTGATTCAGTCCCCTGCCTCCATCAACCCGAGTGAGACCGTGTCCTCCCTCCAGACACCCGCCTCCCTCCAGGTCACCTGTGACATCCGAGATGCTAAACTGATGCTTACTTCCCTCTCCTCATCTGACCTCCCAGCAGCTTAGCTAGGGCGGGGGTCCCTTCTTCACACGCCTACTCTTCCTGTTTCAGTACTCTGTCCCGTTTCAGTACTCTGTCCCAGCGACACTGGTCCCCTTCCCAGCTACCAGCCCCCTCTAGATTTCTTTGCCGAGTCTTCCTCCTCAGCCTCTGATTGTTGGGGTGCCCCAGGGCTCCCTCCTCAGCCCCTCTCTTCTCTCTCCACACTCTCTCACTGGGTGAGAGCCTCCAAGCCACCTCTCTCCCAGCGACGCCCCCATATTTACCTTCCATCTCTGACCCCCAACTTTATAAACCCCGGCCCACCTGTGATTTCCGCTCGGATGTCTAGGGGGTCTCAACTAACCGAACTTTCCCCACAGCCCCACCGCCCCGGGTTTCTCATTTCCGGAAGAGGCACCTCCATCCACTCGGTGACTGAAGCCCACTCACTTCTCTCTCCCCGGCCACCACCTCCTACAAGCCGCCGCCACGCCTGGCCTAGGAGGTCGCTCCCGCAGCCCAAAGGTCCTCCCCGCTCCCAATTTCACAGAGCAGCCAAAGAGGTCATTTTAAAACAGGTGTCAGCAAACAGGGCTTTCCTGATGAAAAGCCTCCCCTTGCTTCCCATTGCATTTAAAAATAAAACCCAAAGCCCTGTGTGGTGGGCCATGCCTGCCTCCCCAATTTTTTTTTTCTTTTAACTGTTTATTTTTGAGTGAGGGACAGAGCACCAGCAGGGGAGGGCTCCAGGCTCTGAGCTGTCAGCACAGAGCCCAGTGTAGGGCTTGAACTGGAGAATGGCAAGATCATGACCTGAGCCAAAGTCAGACTCTCACCTGACTGAGCCACCCAGATGCCCCCTCCCCTGCCTCTCCATTTTTACCTCTGAAACACTCCAAATTCTCTGGCCCAGGGGCCCTGGCCCTCTTTCTCTGGGGGCCACCTACAAATTCCATTCCTGCCTCAGAGCCTTTGCACCTGCCGTTTCTTTTCGCCTGTTCTCAATGGCCTTAATTACCACCTCTTCCTCCCAGCGGTTTCTGATCACCCAGAGGAAAGCACCTTTTCCCTCTCAAGCCATTGCCATGTCCGGTTGTACGCCCCCCACCCCTCGCCTTCGACCTCATAACCATCCGATATTTTATTTTCTGCTTTCTTAGTTATTTCCCGTGCTCCCCTGCCCACAAGATGTAGCTTCAGGAGGGCCCTACCATACTTGGCCCACAGGACGCACTCCATAAATATCGACCGAGGGAGCTGCAGGGAGGCTGGCGCACAGGTGTGCAGATGCCCAGATTGTACAGTTTCCCCCCCGGGAGCCACGCTCGCGCCTGCGAGTAGAGAAGTGAGCGTCCCCGGTCCCCGGTCCCCGGCGTAGTCCAGACACGGGAACCGCGCAGCGGAGGCAGGCTGAAAGACAGGAGGCCGAAACCGGAGGCGGAGGCCCAGGCCCAGGGCGAGCTCCTAAGAAACACCCAGACTCAGCGAACCAGAGGCCCGGGCCCGCAGGAGCCCGGGTAGCGGCGCGGAGGGAGGCCAGCGGGCAGCAGCGCGGCCAGCCGGGGCCCGGGCCACCACCCCCGCCCCCGCCCCTCCCACCTCCTCTCTGCTCACAAGTGGCCGCGGCAGCTGGCGGGGGACTCCGGGCCGCCGGCCGGCCCGACGCGTGCGGGATCAAAGGAGTCGGGAAGGGGCGGACCGGGAGGTGGCGGCGGGGCCCAGAGGTGTGAGCGAGCTTCCCAGGGGCCGGCAGGAGCGTGGGAGCGCAGAGTGCCGGGAGGCGACAGAGACCCGGAGAGACGAGAGAGATCAGAGACCCAGGCGCGCCGGAGACGAGCGGGGGCCGGAGAAACCCGGAGCTAGAGACGCACGGAGGCGGCTGGAGACCGAGAGAGGGCGCACGGACGTTGCCAAGGCACCTGGCAAGAGCGCGAGAGACACCGAGACAGACGCCGAGGGGACCGCGGGGGCGCAGAAAGACCGCGATACCAGGAAGGCCGGGACCCACGGACTTAGAAAAGAAAGCGCGGTTCAGGGAGAACAGAAAATAGAGGGAGCGGGGAAGAGAAATGGCCGGAAGAGCCCGGGACTTAGGGCGCATAGGGCGGGAAGGCCTCGCCCCTCCTCCGCGGAGGGTGGGGGGACCCCCGGGGCGGGGATCCGAGCGGCGTGTCCTTTCTCAGGGTCACGCCTGCGGAGGTGCGGGGCCGGGGGCTGAGGGAGGGGTGTGGAAGGCCGCAGGACTCCCGGGCTGGGAGGACGGCAGTGGGAGGACTTTAGGAATCGGCTCTCCATCCAGAGCCTCAAACTACTTTAGGGTAAAAAAGTTGAGATTTAATATCTGTTAGGAGTGTTAAATACAGACGCTTCTCGGGCAGATTTCGCCCTGCCTTGGGGCGGGGAGGGGAAAAAAAAAAAAAAGCCAGCTAATGCATTGGCCGGGAATCGAACCCGGGCCTCCCGCGTGGCAGGCGAGAATTCTACCACTGAACCACCAATGCAGACGGTGGCCCTGTCCTAGCGGTGCTACCTGAACTCCTGAGAGGTTGAGGCCGTCGTGGTCGGAAGGAGGTGCGGACCACGGAGCTCAGCGAAGGAGCCGCCGGGAATAGCTGACGTGGGTGGAGCGCCAGGCCATCCTTCCTCCCGCCCGGATCCGGCCGCCGGGCCATAAAGTCGCCCCATATGGCCAGGGGCGGCCCCACACCCGGGTGCGAACAACCCGGGGCCCCCGAGCCTCGCGTGCAGGTGAGAAAAACTCAGCCCGAGCGCAGGTTCCCAAGGAGGGGGGCGACGGGGGCTGCCGGGAGCCACACATCTGCGCTCCCATTTGGCCCAGGTAGGGGGAGGTGGGATGTGCTGGCGGCCCTGATCCCAAATGGGAGCGCCCTCCCCAGGGTCTGTGTCTCCCTGGGTTCGGGCTTTCGGAAGGCAGGCTGCGGGGCGGGGGGAGAAAAAGAAAGAAAGGGGGGGGGACCCACAACTCAATGTGTGGAGAGGCCCCGGGACCTCTCGGAAGGCCTCATCCGCCTCTGACAACACAGCTTATCTTCCAACTGTTCTGCAGTCTTGCCTTTGCGTGTCCTTGTCCGGGGCGGTCTGGTTGTCCCGTTAAATCTCCGATTTTTTTCTTCCCAGACACTTTATCCTGAAGCCTCCGAGTGTTCACGCATCATTCTGCAGAGAGTCATGTTCTTGATTTGAGGTGAGTATTGATTCCTTTTTGTGTCTCTTTCTTGTCTCTTAAAAAGACCCTGCCCGCTCCCTGCTACCCTATCCCCATGGGCACTCCCTTGTGTCCCTGTCCTGGCCTCTCCCACAATTAGTTTTGAATCCAATACTTCTAAGTGGATAGGCGTCTCCCGTCTACTCAAAGCCTTGCTTCCTCTTCCTCCAGGGACCCCCCCCCCCCAGTCCAGCCATCGGTCTGTATGACCCTTTCCCCAGCTCCTGCTGCGCTCTGCCTTTGTAACAGGTGCTTGGTAACACGTTCTCTTTTACACGGGTCTCTAGTACGAATTTCACTATGGGCCCTCCAGGCCTAGACCGGGGCTCGCAGGGTGGGGGGAATCGAGTAAGATTCACTTAGAAGAGAGCAGCGCGTGTCTTTCCCCTCCAGGCAGAGGCCCCAGGTGAATCGGACAGATCCACCAGCAGGAGGCGGATTTGGGGTGAAGGTGTATAAGACCCAGTCTGGGGGCTGAGGGGTGCGGAACTTTATTTTTCAGGGTCGGTGGGGGAACAGAGAGCTCCCAAGAAAGCCTCGATTGGTGGTGGAGGAGGGGAACTATGAACTTCATTCCTGAGTCCTGTCCCCAAATCACTTCAACCCCCTCTCCCCTCAATCACCTGGCCCTTCAGCTGGGTCCCGCCTCATTATACAGCCTTATGGTCCTTAAACCAGCCGATGCTGCCCTGGCCCCTCAATTTCCCACACTCCTAGGTCAGTTTCATTCTTTCCCCTCCCCCCTTGCGCTCCTCCCCTTTCCGGGAGCCTCGTGCTCTAGGCCTCGCGGAGCGGGATGAGGGTGCCGAAGGGGGCGGGTCCGGCTCCAACCCCCACCCCACCCCCCAACTCAGGAGCCTGCGGGATATAAGGTGCAAGGCCGCCTCGGGCTCGGTCCACACCAGGGTCCGGAGGAACGATGGTCACTCGGGATCGAGCCGAGAATAGGGACGCCCCCAAGGTGAGAGGTGGGAGGGGAGGGAGCAGAGATCCCTGGTCCGGTCAGGGGGCCGCGTCCTTGAGACCCTGGGTGAGGGAAGAGGCTGGAGACGCAGGGTTGGAAGGGAGAGAGGTGCGCGGGGGACCCAAGGAGCCTGGAGCTGGGAAGGACGCGACAAAGCATGAAGACGGGAATAGGGTCAGAGCAGGAGCTGCGTGGGGCGGCAGACGTACCGGTCTTCGATTTGGGTGATGCGATTTGGTACCTTGCGGCTTGCAAGGCGTGGGAGGGGGCCGGATTTCGAGTGGAATAAACAAGGGGACTTCAGGCTAAGGGGAAGTGGGCGGAAACAGAAAGCGGGGGGGGGGGTCGGTACTTGGTCCGCACGCGCGCTCCGAGCCAGAGCTGACCCAGTGAAGCCCTTACAGAGAAGGGCGGGAGGGCGTTGGTTCCAGAGACCTGGTCTCGGGAGGGAGATTTTAGAATCAGTGGAGAAAGGTGACTGCATAGACGGGTTAGCGGGAGAAGAGGAGGCGGGCTCGCCCTGGGTATCTACCTTTTTACATTCAGGGCCGCCAACTCAGAGCCCGGCACCTTGCGGTCACGTGTCTGGGCGCAAAGAGGGCCCCCCAAATTTCTCCACTGAGACAGAGACTGCACGAGACGGAGACGTAGAGAGAAAAGAGGTGGAGGAGAGACACAGAGAGGGGAGGAGGGAGGACAAGACTGAGAGGAGAATGCAGAAGACCCGGGAGAGAGAGGAGGCGAGCTACAGAAATTCACCCTAGGGGCTTGGGAGGGGGAGCGGGGAGGGGGAGCGGGGAGGGGTCCGACGGGGCCTGGCCCTAGGCTCGCGTTGGGGTCCAGGGGAAGGGGTGGGGGCGGGACTTGCCCCAGCGGCGGGACCCGAACGCCGGCGGGCCGCGCTGAGTCTCGGTCCGGTCGGCCCGCTCTCCCTTTCCTGCCGGTCGCAGATGCTGAAGCCGCTTGTGGAGAAGCGGCGCCGGGACCGCATCAACCGCAGCCTGGAAGAGCTGAGGCTGCTGCTGCTGGAGCAGACCCGGGACCAGGTCAGTCTTTCCGCCATCCCCAGACACCCCCACCCCCACCCCAGGCATCCGCTCTTCGCGTCCCAGGGCTTCCCACGGGGGCGGGGACACGTGCTGCGCTGGCGACCCCGGCCCCAAGGCATCCCGACCCGAGCCCCGCCCTTCGAGTCCCATCCCAGACCCCCTTTCTCGCTCTCAGAACGCGCTCTGCACGGCCAGCCCTCGGGTCTGTAAGTTTCACACCCGGCTCTGTAAATTTCACTCCCAGGGTGGGTCAGTTTTCCACCTCTGGGTCTGTAAATTCTCCCTCCTCCTCCCCCGCACCCGCTCCAAACAGCCTGCGGGCTGGTTATGGTTAGTTTCAGCCGCTGGGGTTTGTTGTTTGCACCCGCTCCTCAGGCTCTGGGTGGGTCTCACCCCTCGGGTCGGACGCCTTAGGCTCAAGGTGTCCCAGGGCCATTCCTCGTCATCTCCACTCCGCATTCGGTCGCGCGCTCCGTGAGCAGCGCGCAAACGCGATCGGGGGCACCCCTAGCTCCCGCCTCCCCCCTCCCTTCTTCCCCCTGCCACTTCCCCCTCTCTCCCCACCCCTTTCTGTCTTTGCGCCCTCCCCCTCCCGTCTGTAGAACCTCCGCAACCCGAAGCTGGAGAAAGCAGAGATACTGGAGTTCGCCGTGGGCTACTTGAGGGAGCGAAGCCGGGTGGAGCCCCCGGGTACAGCGCGGGGGGCGGTGGGGCAGCGGAGGGCGGGAGGGGGGATTCCCGGAGGCCCGGGGCCGGGGAAGCTGGGGCGGACCCTGCGATGGACGGTGGGCTTGGGGAGTGGTAGGCTCTGCTCCGAGGCGAGGTTAATAACGCCCGCGCGTGTCTGTCTCTGTGTGTCTCTCATTTTTCTCTCTCTGTCCGTCCTTCTGGCCACCTGTCTCTGTGCGTCTGTCGGGCTTCGGTATCTCTGCGCCCCGCCCCTTCCCTCACCCTTGCCGGGTCCCTGCCCTGCCCTGCCCTGCCCTGCCCGCCCGTCCTCCCGCCGGCCGCACCCGCCGCCGCGGCTCCAGGGGTTCCCCGGTCCCCAGCCCAGGACGCCGAGGCGCTCGCCAGCTGCTACCTGTCCGGCTTCCGCGAGTGCCTGCTCCGTCTGGCGGCCTTCGCGCACGACGCCAGCCCGGCCGCCCGCGCCCAGCTCTTCTCCGCGCTGCACGTCTATCTGCGCCCCAAGCCGCCCCGGCCGGAGCCGGTAGATGCGAGGCCCCACGCGCCGCGCCCACTGCTGGACCCCGCCGCCCCGGCGCCCGGCCCGGCGCTGCACCAGCGCCCCCCAGTGCACCAGGGCCCCCTTAGCCCGCGCTGCGCCTGGTCCCCGTCCCCCTGCTCCCCCCGCGCCGGGGATCCCGGCGCGCCGGCGCCCCTCACCGGACTGCTGCCGCCGCCGCCGCCGCACAGACAAGACGGGGTGCCCAAGGCCCCGCCGCCCCCGCCGCCCGCCTTCTGGAGACCTTGGCCCTGAGCTTTGGTGGGGGGCGGGGTGGGGGGTGGGGGCTGGGGGTGAGGTAGAGACTCCAGCCCGAGGGCAGCAGAGGGACCCGGGCGTCGGGGCGAGCAGGTGTTGGGGAGGGCGGCGGGGCGCGCGGGCGCAGCGCGCGGGTGAGATGTGGTCTATATTAGAGTATCTATATAAATATATATTTCCCTGGTTTCTGTCCCTTTCCCCTACCCCCCTCGCGACTAGGATTGTACTCTCTCTGCCCTCGGCCCAGCCCCAGCACCTTCCCCAGTCCCTAGTGCATGGAATAAAGTGGTTATTAAACCCCGTGTGTCCCCGAGCCAGGGGCCTGCCTTTATCTCGGCGTCCACGCCCACTTCCCTTCTGTCTCCGTTTCCTTCTGTCTCCCGCCCTCCTTCCCCCCTTCCCCAGTCTTGCTTTTCATGGCCCAAGCCCCGGGGCAGACAGGTAAGTAAAGAAGAGAGCAGAACGGAGACTGAGATTGGAGCTTGAAACCAGGTGGAAAACACTGAAATAGGGTAGGGGGAGAAGGGATGGGAACCTTTAGGAAAAAGCCGGATAGAGAGGGGGTGGAAAAAAATTGAAATAAAATCGACTCTGGTGGGATTCGAACCCACAACCTTTGAATCGCTCTTTCGTCACTAGAAGTCCAATGCGCTATCCATTGCGCCACAGAGCCACCTGGCGGGCGGCGGCGTCTAACGGCTTACGGGTACTAGCATGGGAAGGGGGCGGGGAGGGAGAGGGGTGTGAGGGCAACGGGCGGGGCATGCCAGGGGCGCGTGTTTGCGACCTCGCAGGCCTGCCTGGGAGAGGTGGCGGGCCCAAAGCACTTGAGCCAGGTGGGAGTGCGGACGCGCACGGGTGGAAGCAACAGGGACAGAGCGACCGAATGCGAGCGAGCACAGAGCTGCGGCTGCCCGCTTGGGGGATGCTCCCAGCCCAGGCGCACCCCACTCCCAGATGCAGCCCCACCCAGGAAAATAAACTTGTGTCGTTGTCAACATCGGTGTGTCTCTGTTTACTCTGGTTAGTCCGTTTCGTCGTCTCTCGGTCCTCGATCTCCAAAGACGGGCGGCTGATTTAACAGAACCATCGCGAGTCCGGCTCTCCTCGCCAGTCTCTTAGGAGGACTATGGGGAGGACTGTTTTCTATGTAGGTAGCGTGGCCGAGCGGTCTAAGGCGCTGGATTTAGGCTCCAGTCTCTTCGGAGGCGTGGGTTCGAATCCCACCGCTGCCAAAATGGCGTTTTTCTGGGGGCCTGTGTACCCGTAACTAAAACTCCTACTATCCGCCCTGTGGGATCCTAGTTTTTATGACGACCCCTTGCAGCCTAAGTCACCACCGCCTTCCACTCTCTGGTATTCGGGACAGCCTCGGTGTTGTCAGCCAAGACTCGATGGGACCTGCGGAAGGAGCCTGCGGTTCTTCACAGCTGATCCGCGCCTTGACGTGTCCTAAAATACCATTCTTTCTCAAAACTAGCGCAGCTTGTTGCGACGGCTGTTCCTTCTGATGGTGTGCTGGAGGCTCCAATTACCCGGTCTGTTTTTAAAAACTCAAAGGACGCATCCTCGCTGGCTTTTCAGACCCTCTCAGGTGACGAAATGACGCCCCTACCCCAAGCTCATAAATAGAACAGCGCTTAAGTGGTTCAAAACGTAAGGTTCCACCGAGATTTGAACTCGGATCGCTGGATTCAGAGTCCAGAGTGCTAACCATTACACCATGGAACCCACTCGTGCTAACGTTCTTTTGAGAGAGTACATAATACTGATATTCTCGTTCTGTGTGTCTCGCTTTCACGGAAGAAAAAGGGAAATAGAAGTACCTGCAGGAGGCGGTGGACCCCCGCCTTGGAGCATCTAAACTATGAATCGAAATGTGCTGTGAAGGGTAAAATACACACCATACTTAGAAGACGTAGTACATACTGAAAAGAACATTATTAAAATTTCATTAATAATTTTAAAATGTCGACTACGTGTTAAAATGGTAAGATCTCATTGAGTTAAATAAAGCGTGTTGTTAAAACTAATTTCGCCTGGTTCTTTTTACTTTCTAATGTGGCTTACTGGAAAACTGAAATTTATGTAAAACATGCTTTCCCTCCACTGTCTATCGTTCATTCTACTTTCAGGAAAGTAAAATCCCGAAGGGGTTATTATCATTACCTTTTTAAAGTCATGTCACATTTATTTTCGATATCATTTTCTTCCTTTGTCTTGTTTTAAAGGAATGTAGATATTAGTCGTATTTAAAAAGCGGTATAAGTTTCGTAGGGTGGGGGAAAAAATCACAGACGCCCGAACAGGGACTTGAACCCTGGACCCTCAGATTAAAAGTCTGATGCTCTACCGACTGAGCTATCCGGGCTCTTCCTGCCGTCCTGCTCTGTTGTCTATAAGAGCTGTTTCTCAACGGAAGTCCAGGCTCGCAGAAGCAGTGGGTGATTGTATACAAGTGTGCAACGGCTCTGGCGCCTACCCGGAGGGAGCAGAAACGGCCCCGCGGCTGCCTGCGTTTTCGGGTCCTTCCTCCGGCACAGCCCCGGCCCGGCTCTGGCCGCTGGGGCGGGTGCGCCGCGAAGGCGGGGCAGCTGCAGTCCCGGGTCTGGCCGCGAAGGGCCGCTGTCGGCTGCGGGCCACCCCGGCGGATCGCTCTCCCAGCAAGAGGGGTGACCCAGATGCCCGACACCGTCCCGCCGCCCCGACTGCCCCGGGCGGGCCCAGAGCGGAATGGATGTCATACTGGGCCACCCGACGCCGAGAGCCCGGAGTCCACTTTGGCCCCCTGACCCACCCCATTCCAAGGGAGGGACCGAGATCGGACGTGCGGGGGACCGGGGACACAGATGGCCGGGCATAGGGACCGCGGTGCGTGGGGGGAGCGACGGGAAAGGTGTGCTCAGCTGACACCCGTGCGGTGTGCACCGGGGCGATTCACCTGCGTGAGGCGGCAGTCATGTGTGATTGACGCCGAGTATGGCTCACTTGTGCACAGTGATTCACGTCGATGATTCACAAGTAGGCAATGCGGGTGCCCCGGGCCCAGTCCCGGCTGAGAAAGGAGGAGAGGGTCTCGGGGCAAGTTGGGGAGTGGGCGGGCCGGGGCGCCGGAGTATCAGTCGACGGGGCAGTGTTCCAATCACACGGGTGTCACCAGCTCCTCGTCTCCCTTTCGGCGTCTGGTCCCTCCCTTCCCTGGCTCTTGATACCCATCTGGGTGAGCCCGGTCCTGCCAGCCAGAGAGACCGGCTGTGCCAGAGGCCAGCAAACAACTATTAGGGGGAGGAGAGCGCCCGCGGTGAGCAAGCGCGAAGAAGACCGGGAGCTCCGGGGGAGGAGAGCGAGCCCGGGAGAGAGACTTCGGCTCTTCCTTCCAGACCCACCTGCTCCGGCCCCAGCCCCCCGCCCCCGCGGCTCCGCAGCCCAGCAGCCCCGCCCCGCCCCGCCCGCCGCTCCCCTCCTCCGAGGCGCCGCTGCCGCTGCCCCTGGGGCCAACGTTGCCGGGGACATCCCTCCTGCTCCCCCACCATGGCCGTGTACCGTGTGTGTGTGACCACCGGTTCCTACCTGATGGCGGGCACCCTGGACAACATCTCTGTCACATTGGTGGGCACTTGCGGGGAGAGCCCCAAACAGCGGCTTGATCGCTTGGGCAGGGACTTCGCCGCGGGATCCGTGAGTACAGAGGAGAGGGGAGAGAGGGGCGACCTCTGAGGGTCGCGGTCAGCAGGGGCTCCGGAAGGAGGGGAGGGGTCATTCACCTAGGTCATTCCTCCAACCCTGAGACTCCAACCCAGAGGGCAGGCTCCAGACTCTACCCTCCTCAGCATCCCGTCTTTCCTGGGGGTGATAAACCCTACTCAGGCTGGGCTGTGGAGGAGGGGTCCTTGGCTGGGGGTGGGGGTGTCAGGAGAATTTCACCTGCTCCCTAGCCCCTCCCATAATTGAAGGTGGGCTTTGGGCAAGTGGCTTGCCTTCTCTGAGTCTGGTTTCCTCTTCTCTGGAGGGGATCTGCCTGCCTCCACCAGGCCCCAGGATCCTTTGCTGGGGGCCTGCACGACGGTGTGGGAGCCAAGGAGGCTGGTGAAATTCAGAACCTTCTCCGCTCGCTCCCCGTGCCTCTGGTAGCTGTGACTGCCTCTGCGTGGATGAAGGGGGTGCCTTTCCCAATTCATACAAAGGCACTGCGTGGCTTACTTATATGCCAGGACAGGTGGAGGCGTAGATGCACCTTGGAAGGTAGAAGGATGTCCCCCACGGTTCTCGGCCTCTCACCTGCTTCTTTTCGGTCCCCTCAGGTGCAGAAGTACAAGGTGCGCTGCCCAGCCGAGCTGGGGGAGCTCCTGCTGCTGCGTCTACACAAGGAGCGCTATGCTTTCTTCCCCAAGGACTCTTGGTATTGCAGCTTTATCTGTGTCACTGCCCCCGATGGCACTTGCACCCAGTTCCCCTGCTATCAGTGGATTGAGGGCTACTGCACTCTAGAGCTGCGGCCAGGAACAGGTGGGCCGGAGGCAGGGGCTGGCCCGTGTCTGTTGGAATTAGGGGTAGGCATGGGGCGCCTGGGTAGCTCAGACCCCCGGTTTGTGGGTTCGAGTCCCGGGTCAGGCTGTGTGCTGACAGCTCGGAACCCGTGTCTCCCTCTCTCTCTCTGCCCCTCCCCTGATCCTGGCTTTTCTGGTGGGGAGGAAGTCCCTGTGGGTGCTGTTAGGATTCCTTCTTGCCTTTGGGGGGCCTTCCAAGGATGAGGAGCTCGAACTCCTTGAGGTCCCGGAGCCCCAGATCTCCTGAGCTGTCTGACCCTGAGAGGCAAGACCAGGGCTGGTCAGGTGTTAACTGAGTGTTAGGGAGGAGAGGTGATGTTCTAGGTCAAAGCGACCTTTACTCACCCTCAGCCCCTAGCGAGCTCTCTGTAGACCTCTAAGTGCCCACGTATCATAGCACATCCATGTGCCCATCGCTCCCCCCGGGATATCCGTTTACCAGTCATTCGTCAAATGTGTGCTATGTGCACGGTGTGGGGGCCCCACGCCAGATGCTGGGGCTACAAAACACGACTACAAGGTCATTTCTGGCCACAAAGAGTCTTGGGAAGAGATAAACATACAGACAATTGGGCGGATTGTTACAATTTTGGGGTGAGGTTGTCCTGAGTCCCTTCTGCTGATGAATGCACAAGGAACCGGGGGATCCATGTTCCCAAGAGGGCTGGGTTCAAGGGTTAGGGGGTTCAGGCAAGCTTGGCCGGAGGAGGTGCTGTTGGAAAAGAGGCTCATATGATGAGTGATTTTCACTCCCCGCAGCCAAAACTATTTCTCAGGACTCTCTGCCCCTCCTTCTGGATCACAGGCGACGGGAACTCCAGGGCCGACAGGAATGCTACCGGTGAGCATGCCTAATTCGACCTCTTTCCCCATTTCTACTGTCACCTCTCAGCCTTAATCAGACTATTACTAACGCTGACCGCAGATCCGATCAGGACCCCCGCTTTGAACCTAACCGCAGCCTGAGGTTGACTCACAACAGTACCAATGATTTTCAGTGAATCCACACTCAACCCACAGATGGCCTGGATGTCATCCAGATGTCAGACATGACCTGGTATTGACCAGCCTCAGCCTCCCGCCCCCCGAGTCCCCCCAAACCAGCCACGATCTCAGTCTCAACAAAAACCCAGCTCCAAACCAGCCGGGACATTCATGTTGTCCCCAGATGCCTCTCTGATCTGAAGCCCAGTGCCTCCAGGGAGAAAATTCCAATTCTTTGTCACCTACCCAGAAAGGGGGTGGTTTCTGGGAGTTTTAATTTCAAGTCACACCTTTAGAAGCTAAAGTTCATGTTTATCCTAAGTTCGACCTCTGACCTTTTTTGCTTGAAGCTGGAAGGTCTATGCCCCTGGCTTTCCTGGCATCGTAGATGTCAGCAACTTTGAGGAGATGGAGACAGATGAGAAATTTGCCCTGACCAAGACGGCGCCACGTGCAGACCAAGAGGACAGGTGACGGGGGGATCCCGGGCTTGGGAGGAAGGTGGAGGGTGTGACCTGAAGGTTGGGACAGTGGGGCCCCCGCAGCCAGGAAAGAAGACAACTAGGATCTACTCCAGGAGTCAGGGCAGAAGGAGCAGAGGTGACCCCAGGAGTCTGGCGGGGACGTGGCTTTAGGCCCGAGCGGAGGGGGCTGGGCAGGAGTCCAGAGCAAGGCAAGGGCAGCGGGAGGGAATTAAGGGGAGCGGGCTGTAGGTCCGTCTGACTGGTGTCTGTCCTTCTGCCCCCCCCCCTCCGCCCCCCTCCACAGCAGCGGGAACCGGTACCTGCCCGGCTTCCCCATGAAGATTGACTTCCCGTCCCTGAGGCACATGGACCCCAATATCCGCTACTCGGCCACCAAGACAGCCTCTCTGCTCTTCAATGCCATCCCTGCGTGAGGCCACTGCCCTCCCCTCTCCGCATCCCTGCTCACTCTGTCGTCTGCCTCGGCTCCTCCGTGCACATCTCCGTCCCCGTGTCCTCCCCTCTGTCCCCATGTCCCCCTCTCTGTCCCCGTGTCCTCCCCTCTGTTCCCATGTCCCCATCTCTGTGTCCCCCTCACTGTCCCCATCTCCTTGTCTGTCTCCATCTCCCCTTCTCTGTCCCCATTTCTCTCTCTCTGTCCCTGTTTCCTCCTCTCTGCCCTCATGTTCCCCTCTCTGTCCCCATGTCCCCATCTCTGTCCCCATCTCCCTCTCTCTGTCTCCATGTCCCTTCTGTACCTGTGTCACCCTCTAAGTCCCCATGTCCCCGTCTCTGTCCCCATCTCCCCCCTCTCTGTCCCTGTCTTGCCCTCTCTGTCCCCATGTCCCCCTCTCTGTCCCCACGCCCCCTCTCTGTCCCCATGCCCCCCTCTCTGTCCCCATCTCTCGCAGTCTCTCTCCATCCTTTCTCTCCCCCATCCCCTCCTGTTTGCTCCTCTGTCATCCCCCCTCTCTCCATTCCTCAAATCTAGGAACTGAGTGGAGCACCTCCTCAGTGGAGAGCTCAGTCCCGGGCCCTGTTGGTGGGGCCATGTCGAGTGGGGCAGGAGGCCAGGCCCTGAAGTTTTAAGGAAGTGAAGTCAGACCATGTCACGTTCAGACCCCAGAACTTTCTAGCTGCGTAACCTTGATCTTCACTTAGCCTCTTACCAGGCTCCTCATCTGCCAGATGACGGGAATTCGAACTCCTGCCTGCAGGTCGGGGGAGAGTGAGCGGGAGAGCAGCCAGGGGATGGGACTGAGTAGTGGTGTCAGGATGTGCTCCGCGGCCGCGGGGGGCTCAGCGTCCCCAGGGGGGCATGTGGCACTGCTCATTAGGGATCGGAGGGGCCATGAGCAGCTCTGGTCAACTTGAGGCTCTGACAGTGACATGGTGGAGGGGGCACGTGGATGGTGGGGCCGGCAGGGGGCTCCTGGGAAGGCCAGTGGGACTGAAGTGCCTTGGGGCCACAGAGCAGAGCTGAGCAGAGAGTGGGCGGGGCCTCACGAGGCCAGGCTGGCCTGGAGGACAGATGGACGGGCTCGGCGGGACATCCGTGCAGCAGAAGGGCCGGGGGGGTCCAGGGTGAGAGGCCGATGCTCATCCTCAGGGCTCCTGGGCGGGACTGTTTCTCTGGGGGCAGGACTAGTGGGCGGCAAGGGCAGAGGTGGGCTGGGGTTGGGGGGGCTCAGGAATGCCTGAGGACTGCCGCAGGTGGCTGGGGCCTCGGGGCAAGGATGTGGGAGAGGCCCTGGCAGGGCTGCGGGGACCAGAGTCACCTGAGCTGGTCCCCGGATGGACATGTGGGTTTGACGAGGTGAGGGAAGGCCTTAGTGACCTAGGACAGCCTGCGTGGGGCTCAGTGAAGGGCCCGTCGTCGGCGGAGGGAGCTGGCGTTTGGCAGCCGCGGGGATGGAGGGGGGTGGGCGGTTCATGGAGAGGAGGGGCCGTGGCTGGGCTCCAGGGTGGCGCCGCCGCAGGACGCTCTGGAGGCTGGTGGGCCAGGCCCTTGGACAAGGAAGACCTTTTCTTTCTCCTTCATTGCCTCCTACTCTCTGCTTTAGCACCAAGCTCTCGCCTGCTTCCTGCCCTCTTCGGGGCGCCCCTCCTGGGCCAGTGGTCAGGGGACGCTCCGGAAGTTGTCCCCGGGGATGTCAGGTCACAGATGCGCCTTTGCCCGCATCCTTCGAGGCATCCGAGCACCCTTACCCAGGCCGCCTTCTCCACCGCGCCCGGCAAACCCACCTGCTGGGCGTCACATTCACTGGCCTTGGCCTTGAGCCAAGTCCTGGCCCTCGGGGATCCGTAGGATGACGTATAATAAGGGACAGAAAGCGACACTGGGTTTACAATGTCACGCAGGGAGCGATGAGCGTTTCAGGAAAGACACACACTCAGTGTGTGTTTGGGGGTGTCAGGCTGTGCTTCGTGGTGGAGCGTGTCCTAGACCTGCTTGGTGGCAGGCGGAGATGTGGACACGGCTTACTCCCAGAGGCACACAAGCCCCGGACAAGGGGGGGAGCAGATTTCACATCAAGCATTTTTTAAGTTATGTATTTATTTTGGAAGAGAGAGAGAGAGAGAGAGAGAGATCAGCAGGGGAGGAGCAGAAAGTCAGAAAGTGAGGGAGACAGAGGGTCCAAAGCAGGCTGTGTGCGGACAGCACAGAGCCTGACTCGGGGCTCGAACCCACGCACCGCCTGACTATTACCCAAGCCGCAGTCGGCCACCCAACCGACTGAACCACCCAGGTGCCCCAAGCATTTTTTTTTCTGATTATAAAATAACACATGCTTGCTGTAAAAAATTCAAGCAGGGCGGCACCCACAAAGTAAACAGTGCGTGGTCCCCCCAAGCCTTCGCATACCAGTCTGGTGCACAAAACATACCTCCAGTTATGTTTCACAAGAAGGCCGTGGTTGGGAGGGACCGACTGGTGACAGGCTTCGGAGCCAGCCCTCGAAGCTGGGGCTTTGTCCTGTAGGCAGGCAGGAGCCAGTGACGGTCTGTGACTAGATGGGAAACCTGGAGAAAAGTCAAAACACCAACAAAAGTAGCTCGTCTTCAGCACGTAGCCACGTGTGCCACCATGCGTCTCCGTGTGGAGTCACCCCATGAAGCCTCCACTGGCCACTAGACCTCTTCTCTCGCACGCACACCGTTAGGCACCTCTGCTCTGGGCATTGATCTCGTCGGGTCCCTCCAGGCCTCTAGGTGAGGGCACAGTGCCCCTGGCAGCCCCGGCCCACCCTTGCTTCCCCTCCCCCTCAGGTCCTTGGGCATGAAACTCCGAGGGCTGCTGGACCGCAAGGGCTCCTGGAAGAAGCTGGATGACATCCGGAATATCTTCTGGTGTCACAAGACTGTCACATCAGGTGCGCAGAGCCACGCAGATGTCTGTCCCCCGCCCTACCACATGCTCAGAACCCTCCGCCCCATTCTGGGAAGGGGCCTCCTCCAGCAGTCCCCAGGGAGACTGTGGGGTTCCAGGGCGTGGGGCTCCTGGTTTCATGAGTGGCAACCGTCACAGACTCCCCTTAGGAGCTCATGCCATCTCCCCTTTCCCTGGGAGGGGACAGGAAAAGGGGAATGAGGACAGACACTCCCGCCTGCCTGGGAGAGGGTCAAGGGTCATTTAGGGAGTCCTGATCCTGATCAGGGGGGCACAGGCCTCTCTTCTCCTACTCCCACCACCAAGAGTTCTGGTCTTTGGGGCCAGGCTGAGGTTCGCATCTCTGGGCCGCCACTCGGCTGGGCCAAGTCACTGTGCCTTTGGCTCTCAGCATCCAGTGTGAGATTAATTAACTTCACCCGCCTTGCGGGGCTGCTGGGAGGGAAGCCTAAACCACAGTGAGCAAAGGGCCGGACACGGGAAGTGGCCTCCAGACCAAGCGCCCCCTCTCTCGCCCCCTAGAGTATGTCACTGAGCACTGGTGTGAGGACGAGTTCTTTGGGTACCAGTACCTGAACGGCGTCAATCCCGTCATGCTCCACTGCCTCTCCAGCCTGCCCAGCAAGCTGCCTGTCACCAGTGACATGGTGGCCCCCTTGCTGGGTCCAGACACCTGCCTGCAGACGGAACTGGAGGTGGGTGACTTATTATGGACAGAGGGTGGGTGTGGAGGGTCAAAGTGCAAGACCTGGGGCTACATCCAGTCTGCAGGCCCCATCCGCTGGGCAGCCCCAGCTTTGAATCGGAGCAAATGGAGGTGAGGGCCAGAGGGGGCCCAGCCATGCCCGCAAGCCTGAGACGGGGCCTGGTGAGGTGGCGTGAAGGAGCGCGACAGCACGGAGCAGGCCCTGCCTGTGTTCGGGGGCTTCCGAGATCCGCAGGGCTGAGAGGCCGGCAGAAAGCTTTGTTGGGGCAGGTGGAAGGCAGTGCAAGTAAACACAAGAGGAACAACATGGAGAAGTGGGAGCCCTGAGGGTCTGGGCCAGTCTCTTGGAGGCAGCCAAGCCCTCGGCATCTTCCGGGAGGCTGGAAACATGGCGGTCAATTCTGTGTTTATTTTGCTGTTGTTGGATACAGGGACAGGGTCACTGAGTGGAGAGGGCAGGAAGGACCAGGTATGGGGGGGCCGGGAGAGGATGCCAGCTTACACAGGTGGGAGGTTGCGTAAGGAGGGACTCAGCTGGACCTCATTCCGGACATGCTGGGAAGGGTTGGGTATCTACCTCTGGACATTAGCGCAAGCGCCAAGCATTACTGAGGCCCGAATTGGGGTGGGTGTGGGTGGAGAACAGGGCGGGCAGTGGAGCGCGGGTCGGGGGCCACCGCGAGCCTCTGTCACCTTCCCCAGAGGGGCAACGTCTTCTTAGCGGACTACTGGATCCTGGAGGAGGCCCCCGTCCACTGCCTCAACGGCCGCCAGCAGTACGTGGCCGCCCCGCTCTGCCTGCTGTGGCTCAACCCGCAGGGGGCGCTGGTGCCCTTGGCCATCCAGGTGAGACCCGGGGCGGGCTTCGGGGCCGGGCTCGGGAGGCACGCCCGCAGTCTCGCGCCTCACCCCCTTAATTGTTCTTGGACGCAGCTCAGCCAGAAACCCGGGCCCGACAGCCCCATCTTTCTGCCCACTGACTCCTACTGGGACTGGCTGCTGGCCAAGACGTGGGTGCGCAACTCGGAGTTCCTGGTGCACGAGCACAACACGCACTTTCTGTGCACGCATTTGCTGTGCGAGGCCTTCTCCATGGCCACACTGCGTCAGCTGCCGCTCTGCCATCCCATCTACAAGGTCGGTGCGACCCCCGGGCGGAGCCAGAGGGGGCGGGCCGGCTCGCCTGCTCCCCTGACCTTCGGCTCCTGCACCCTCATCCCGCTCGCAGCTCCTGCTCCCCCACACTCGCTACACGCTGCAGGTGAACACCATCGCTCGGGCCACGCTGCTCAACCCCGACGGCCTTGTGGACCAGGTGAGGCCTCCGGCCCCTCCCTCCCCGTCTCTGAAGCCCCTCCCGGATGGCGCTTTGCCCCGCCCAAAGCCTCTACGGCCTCCAATCCTATTCCACGGTTCCTGCCAGACCGGTCCCACAAAAGCCCCCTCTACCCGTACGCGACTCTCTCCCGCCCACAAGCCTCTAAGGCCTCTCCAATCCCATTCCACGATTCCCACCAGACCCTTCCCCCATGCCACGCCCACGGCCGACTTGCCCCGCCCCAAGAATCCTGTCCCCGCCCCCTCTGTCCCACTCTCGGGCCCCGCCCCCTCAGGCCCGGGCTCCTTGGTCTCCGCACCAGGGGTGGGCGGCTCCGCTTCGACCACATCTTCCGCTGACCCTGACCGGAGCTGGCCTTCTGGTCCCCGCCTCCCCGGCGTCACTTCTTTCTGTTACCAAATACCTAAGGATTACCTCCCAAGCACGTAGGAGGCCCGCCACCTCCGCAGCCCGCGTCAGGCCCCCTATGGGGGTTTGATCCATGACCTTGGACTCCTTGGTTTACTGAAGAACGCCCTTTGCTGAGTCATTAGCCTCCTCTGGTCCCCCAGGCACTGGGGTGGGGTCTGGGCCGTCCCCAAGCGCAGCTGCCTTGTGTTGCCAGGTCACATCCGGCGGGAGGCAAGGTCTCCTCTACCTCATAAGCACAGGTCTGGCCCACTTCACCTACACCAATTTCTGCCTTCCGGACAGCCTGCGGGCCCGCGGCGTCCTGACCATCCCCAACTACCATTACCGAGACGATGGCCTGAAGATCTGGGCGGCCATTCAGAGGTGCGGGGTGCGGGCCTGGGACCCTGCAGCCAGTGTGGCTTCCCCAGGGCCTCCTGGCTCAGCCTGTACTCATGCGGGCTGGGCTGCTTGGTGCTGGGGGTCGTGGGTGTGTTTCAGGCCCCAGCACAGAGCACCTCAAGGGTGAGAATTGGGGTTGGGGTCTTCCGTGAAATGACAGGCAGCTGCAGGACTGGGGAGGAGCTGTGCGTGAACGCAGGGGAAGAAGGAAGGGGCACGGTGTCCAGAGGAACCAGGGCAGGAATCGGGGGCGGGACCCCCCAGCCCCCTGTGCGGGAAGGAGGCCCAGGGTACCCCTGACTCAGGAGTGCCCAAACCTTGGCCCTTGGGTTCCACCTGCACCTGGAGGTCCCCACTGGACCCTGGTGGCCTCTCAGTGGATGCTGGCTGTCTGGCTCTCCCCAGCCTCAGTGGCATTGGCCTTGGATTTCTGGTCACCCCTGTGGCATTTGCATCTCTTTCCTGCAGCTTTGTCTCAGAAATCGTGGGCTACTATTATCCTAGTGATGGGTCTGTGCAGCAGGACACCGAGCTGCAGGCCTGGGTCGGCGAGATTTTTGCTCAGGCGTTCCTGGGCCGGGAAAGCTCAGGTGAGCCCTCTGCCTCCCCCGACCGCAAGCCCCCAGCGCCCCGGCGCTCGCCCTGGCCTCACCTGCTACGTAGTTCTTACTTGAGGACCTGCCTTTGAAGTACATCTATGCTTAGGGTTTTTTTTTTTCCCTGAGGTTTTCCCCCCATCTTTAAAAATTTTTTTAATGTTTTTTATTTATTTTTGAGAGACAGAGAGAGACAGTGCGAGCAGGGAAGGGGCAGAGAGAGAGGGAGATGCAGAATCCGAAGACAGGCCCCAGGTTCTGAGTTGTCAGCACAGAGCCTGACGCGGGGCTTGAACTCTCGAACTGTGAGATCATGACGCTCAACCGACAGAGCCACCCGGGCGCCCCACTTTAAATCACATGACGTCTGCCGTGGCTGGATTGAAAGCACCGGACTAGCTGTCCTGCAGAATGTGTGCCTTCCGAATGAATCTAATGGCTTCCTCGTGAGGTCATTTGTCCTGCTTCTTGACCCACTGTGTACTCTGTCCACAGGAAGTAACATCTAAAGGGTAAATGTTTGGGGCAAGAACATTTCTCAGGTGATGCTCTGTTCTCATGGGTCACCGGGGAAGCACATTGTGTCCGGTTGTCTCACTGTTGGCGATGCCAAGAGTGACTTCTGGGTTAAGGTGGCGACAGCCAGGCCTCTTTGGGATAGTTAAGGGATGACCCGTCCCCTGCTTTGCAAGTCCGCTGTTATCCTGGGCTGGCCTGGTCCTGAATGCTTCTCCCCGAAAGGCAGGTTTTTTTGGTTTGTTTGATCATGAGATCATGACCTGAGCTGAAGTCAGACGCTTAACTGACTGACCCCCCCAGGTGCCCCTATTTATAGTTTTTTAATGTTTATTCATTTTGAAAGAAAGAGAGAACAAGCTGGGAGGCGGGCAGAGAGATTGAGAGAAAGAGAGAGAGAGAGAGAGAGAGAGAGAGAGAGAGAATCCAAAGCAGCCTCCATGCTATCAGCACAGAGCCCGACGTGGGGCTCAAACTCACAAACTGTGAGATCATAACCTGAGCTGATATTGAGTCAGAGACCTAACTGACTGAGCCCCCACGCGCCCCTCTCCTATCCTACATTATTAAACTTGCCTCTGACCTAATACATCAGAGCATTCTTCAGATTGACAAACGTCTCTTCCGACAGCGCAGGCTTGTCCCAGATTCCTGTTTTAAGACAAGACACCTCATTAATCAACTCAGCTAAGATGACCTTTGCTTCCATATTTCAAGGGAACAAATAAACTCTAGGAGAGACAGAAAACTTCCCGCAGCTCATCTGACCTTCTTCCCTTTCTTTTTAAAAAAACTCTTTTTAATGTTTTTATTTATTTTTGAGAGAGAGAGAGACAGTGTGAGGAGGGGAGGGTCAGAGAGAGAGGGAGTTACAGGATCTGAAGACAGGCTCCAGGCTCTGTGCTCACAGCTCAGACGTGGGGCTCGAACCCACAAACCGTGAGATCATGACCTGAGATGAAGTCGGATGCTCAACCGACTGAGCCCCCCAGGTGCCCTTTACCTCCTTTCCTTTTAATCCCAGGCTTCAAGTTAGAATATCAACCAGGAAGGGAGCCTTCAGAAAATTCCCACATGCCCCCGTCAGGGGCCTGGTCCTTCCTCCAACCCCCTCTGCCTCTTTCTCTCTCGATACAAGCCTTGCCGCCACCTGTGACCCACTGTCGCCACCCAGTCGCTGCCTGACAGCAGCCGGCTATCTACACGCCTCACCTTCTCAGCCCTTTGCTGCCTGCCCGCCAGCCCCGAGGGGCCACCGCCCCGCTAATCCTCTGAAATTGCGCCCAGAAACCGCCTGGCCCGGCACATTCCTCCCCTCCCTGCCTTCTTACCTTCTTAGGCATTCACTACACTCAACCGATAATTACTGGGCTCTTAATATTAAGTATTGTTCTAGGTGCTGGGGTTTGGCAGTGAACATGACAGACAAAAATCCTGGCCTTCATGGAGCTTAACATCCTAGTGGGGAGACTCTGATAATAAATAAATATGTTCGGTGGCTGGCTCTGAGGGCCCAGAAAATGAAAGAGCGTGCTGAGGAAGGGGGTGGGCTCAGAGAGGTGGTCAGGGAAGCTCTCTCTGAGGAGGTGATGTTTGGCTGGAGACCTGTAGGAAGTGAGGGAGAGAGTTTGGTGGATAACTGGCCTGAGAGTCTATAGGCAGAGGTGGAGCAAGTGCAAAGGCCCTGGGGCAGACATGTGCCGGGAGATTTGCGGAATATTGGAAAGGCCTGCGTGGCCGAGTAGAGAAGGCGAGAGGGAGAACAGGAGGGAAGGACGTAAAGTCCAAGGAGGAGCGAGAGCCAGATCAGATAGGGCGGTGGTAAGGTGAGGGGGGTGGGAGGCCCATAGCGGGTTTAGCGAGGGGGGACATGATCACACTTACGGCTCTAAAGGGCCAGGTGCTCTGGCTGTCACGTGAAGAATGGCTGTCAGGGGCAAGGTTGGGACCAGGTGGGGTCCTGCAAGAGTGAGGAGATGGAGCCTGGCGGGGGTGACACCAGACTGGCCTCTGGAAGTATTTGCTGATCTGAGCAGTCCGAGATAAAAAGAGAAAGGAAGGCCCAGATTTTGGCCTGAGCAGCCGTATAAAGATGCCCGGATGAGAGCGCCGTGGGAGGGCCCGGCTCGCGGCGTCCGTGGGGTGGGGAGTCAAGCATCAGGTTTTGCAGACGTTGTCGGAGAGGCTTCGTGGTCGTCCACCGCAGAGCATCACGTAGCAGCTGCCGATTTATGGCCACAGCTGTGCCTAGAGTCGGGGTCCAGATGGAGCTGGAGGTGTGAACTTGAAAGTCGCCAGCCAATGGGGAGCGGCCAGAGCCATGGGTTTGGACGAGACCAGTGACATACAGAGAGAAGAGGACGACCATGGTCTGAGCCTCGTAATGCCTTCCTCCGTCACCTCTTTTTTCATTCAAAGTCACCCACTGTCAACTCAGGGAGTCCCCTTCTCCCACAGGAAAGTTTTCCCTGAGTGCCTTGGCCCTTGACAGTCAAGGAGCAGAGGCACCTTGACTGTGAGCTTGAACTTGGCTTCTCTATTGTGAGCTGTGCCGGCTGGGTGTTTTCGCTCTGATCCCAGCCCCCAGCTCCTATCTGGACCCCCTTCAGAGACCGCCTGACCAACCCTAACCCCAGCCCAACCCTAATCTCAGTCAAAAGACAGCGGTGGCCAAATGCTCAGCCCCTGGTGGTGAGCCCGCACCCCGAGCTGCCCCTGGGAAGCCCATGCCGTCTCCACACCCTCTCCCCTTCCTCCCGCGTCCAGGCTTCCCACGCAGGCTGTGCACTCCGGGAGAGCTGGTCAAGTTCCTCACTGCCATCATCTTCAACTGCTCCGCCCAGCACGCCGCGGTCAACAGCGGGCAGGTGAGGCGGCGGGGGGGGGGGGGGGGGGGGGGGGGGGGGGGGGGAGGCCTGGGGGGGCGCCGGGCTACCCGAGGTTGGGCTCAGCGGTGGGCGTGAGGTCAGAGTTGGGGTTGAGAGCGTGGGTGTGCCAGGGTTGGGGCTGAGGCTGGTGGTGAGAGGGTGGAGCGAAGGGCTGGAGCTGGCTGAGGGCGAGGGTGGAGCGGGGTCCAGGCTGCGCTGGAGACTCCGGCTGGTGCTGTGTAGGAGGGAGAGCTCACGGGCCCCATCATGGCGGGGACCGGCCGGGGGGAGGATCAGGGCGCTCTGGGTGGCCTGCAAGCCCAAGGCCCTTTGCTGGGGTTCCCTCCTCTCTGGGTCCTGCTCCTTCCTTGATGATTCACTCCACCCAGTCCTGAAACATCGAGTGGGGAGTGACAAGGGGCGAGCCTCCTACTCCACTTCTGGAACTTTCGACCCTACACGCCTCCCCCTCTTCCCTTTCCACCACAGCCTCATTTCCCAACTGCGGGACCTGGGAGGGTTGGGGCAGGACCAGGGACGATGAGGGAGCTGACTCATCTGGGGCGGGGTCCCTACAGCATGACTTTGGGGCCTGGATGCCCAATTCCCCGTCATCCATGAGGCAGCCCCCACCGCAGACCAAGGGGACCACCACCCTGAAGAGTTACCTGGACACCCTCCCCGAAGTGAACGTCACCTGTAACAACCTTCTCCTCTTCTGGTTGGTCAGCCAGGAGCCCAAGGACCAGGTGTGTGTGGAGGGGGGTGGGGGTGGGGGCTTCCAGGGCCTGGGCAGCGGCAAGGGTTCCCAGGGGGG
>PISW01008212.1:0-80735 GCA_004023785.1 Mungos mungo
GGAGCTATCAAACTGATAATAAGGAAGATGCTCCCATCTCCTACCACGGGAGCTCACTTTCCCCTTTCGTTTTATACTGTGAGTTCCATACAATATTTTAAAATAAAAGAGGTTCCTCTGTTCAAACAATTATCTGATTATCTGAAAAACCAAATCTAAAGCATGATGTTCCTGAAACAGAAATAGAAATAGAAACAGATTTTTGAAAAAAGTAGACCAATTCAGACTCTTAACTCCTATGGCAAAATCCCACGTCTCACGTCGCAAACGTTATTTTATAAACTGTAGCATCACACAAGTGATGTCCTCCTCATAAACGGCTTTGGCAAAGCCAGAGAGGAAAAGAGACGCCATCCATACCTGGGATTGACTTGACCCTTCTCTGTAATGAAGAAGACCTTTTGTAGTCCGCCAAAAACTTGAATAAGTCTTCATCACTGAGGCGATCCCCCTCCTGAAAGAGAGAAGGTTGGGGCTAGGGAGCGTGCACCGCTGTCTCCTGGGGAGAGGCCAACGACTTCCAGGAAGGTTGGGATCTTTAAGTTTTATTCTAACACACTTTTCATAGAAATTAGGATTGTAGCTAACGCTGAAGTAATTTAGTTCAGCCACTTGTGAAATATTCCTTCCCAGACACATAGAGCAATGGAATGGAATAGAAAATCCAGAAGTAAACCCACAATTCTGTGGTCACCAAATCGTTGACAAAGGAGGAATGAATACACAACGGGAAAAAGACAGTCCCTTCAACAAATAGTGCTGGGAAAACTGGACAGCTAAATGCAAAAGAATGAAACTGGATCACTTGATTACACCACACACAAAAGTAAACTCAAAATGGATGAAACACCTAAATGTGAGACCTGAAACCATAAAAATCCCTGAAGAAAGCACAGGTGGTAATTTCGCGGACATTGCCCATAGCAACATTTTTCTAGATATGTTTCCTGAGGCCAGAGAAATAGAAGCTATTAGGACTACATTAAAATAAAAAGCTTCCGCCCAATGAAGGAAACAATCAACAAAACTAAAAGGCAATCTATACTGAATGGGAGAAGTTCTTTGCAAATGACATATCTGGTAAAGGGTTAGTATCCAAAATATATAAAGACCTGACACAACTCATACCTGAGAAACAAATAATCCAATTAACAAATGGGCAGAAGACATGAACAGACACTTCTCCAAAGAAGACGTCCCGATGGCCAACTGAACATATGAAACGATGCTCAACATCATGCATCATCAGGGAAATACAAATCAAAACTACACTGAGATACCACCTCACACCTGCTGGCATGGCTACAATAAAAAACCCAAGGAATAACAAGCGTCGGGGAGGACATGGAGAAAAAGGAATCCTCACACACTGTTGGGGGAAAACAGTATCGAGTTTCCTCAGAAAGTTAAAAATAGAACTACCTTATGATCCAGTAATTTAACTAGTAGGTACTTACCAAAAATATACAAAAACTGTAACTTAAAGGAATACATGTACCTCTATGTTTGTAATTTATTATAATTTTATTATTATTTATAATAACCAAATTATGGATGCAGCCCAAGTGTCCATCAAAAGATGAATGGATAAAGAAGATATATATATATATATAGATATATATATATATACACACACGATGGAATATTAGCCATAAAACAGAATGAAATCTTGCCATTTGCAATAACATGGATGGAACCATAGAGTATAATGCTGAGCAAAGTCAGTCAAAGAAAGACAAATACCACACAGTTTCACTCACATGGAATTTAAGAAACAAAACAAATGAAAAAGGGGAAAAAAGAGAAAGACGCAAACCAAGCCAAACTCTTAGCAACCAAGAAGAAACTGATGGTCACCAGAGGGGAGGTTGGTGACGGGATGGGGGAAATAGGTGATGGGGATTAAGAAGTACACTTGCCATGATGAAATTAAACAAACAAACAAATAATAAAAATAAAATAAAGTAAAGCTCCATGGAAAGTTGAAAAGAAGGTGTATTCATTGTTATCAGGGTAGAGATTTAAGGACATCAATTTGATATGCCTTACCATTTACGTGATTTGATTCTTTTATATCCTGACTTTGTATTCTCTAGGCTTGTTTCTTTGTTGGTAAAATGGGATGGATAATAAGAGATCCAACCTGAAAGGATTGCTTGGGAGGAACACGTGAATATACTTAATACTGACGGAGCTCAGAGCTTCCGGGTGTAGTGTTGGACACATTCTGCCATTTTGCAGGTTGATTTGTTCATTTGGTCTGTCGTGGGCTAAGACAGACCACTAAAAATTTGCTTCTAGGGGTACCTGGATGGCTCCATTGCTTCAGCATCTGACTTCAGCTCAGGTCAAGATCTCGCAGTTCATGAGTTTGAACTCTGCAGTGGGCTCCGTGCTGACAGCTCGGAGCACGGAGCCTGCTTCTGATTTTGTGTCTCCCTCCCTCTCTCTTTCTGTCCTTCCCCAACTCCCTGTTCTCTCTCTCTCAAAAATAAATAAACGTGGGTGTCTGGGTGGCTCAGTCAGTTAAGCATCCGGCTTCGGCTCAGGTCTTGATCTCACAGTTCATGGGTTCGAACCCCGCATCAAGCTCTGTGCTGACAGCTAGCTCAGAGCCTGGAGCCTCCTTTGGATTCTGTGTCTCCCTCTCTCTCTGACCCTCCCCTGCTCACACTGTCTCTCTCTCTCAAAAATAAATAAATTAAAAAAAATTTTTTTTAACATTAAATTTTGCTTCTAGGCATATTGCATGGACAAGAAACAAAAGACTGGTCATAAATCTACAATTAGATCAGACGACTGAATTAAAGAGGAGTGTAATAAAATCAAGACGCCTTTTACAAGAAAAAAAAAAGGATTCCTTCTCTACCACTCCTGATGTACTGTCCTCGGCCCCCTAACAGTCCTTCTCCTACATTCTAAGGAAGCCTGGGTGACCATTAGAAATCTAGGCCAGCCCTGTAACTTAAATCCACCAATGCTTGTCTTATTCTCTGGAACAATACAGAGCAAGGCTCCTTCCTTCTTCAAAGATTTAAAGATAGAGAAAGCATCTTTCCATCTTTTCCTATCCTCATTTCCTTCACATTTGTCTTGATTAAGAAGGCTACGCATAAATACCACTCTTCAGGCGCCTACATGGACAGGTATTCTGCTAAGGATTCGAAGATTCAAGGGCAAGAGCTCTAATCCAAACCCTGGGAAGGGAGGTAGGTGGGTCTTACTCCCAATCATAGATGAGAAACGTCAGTTAAGGACTCAGCCCCCTCACCAGAGCAATACAACGGGAAGGGTATATCCCAAATACAAACTCTCTCAGTCCCCTGATCCCACTCCTGGGACATGGCACAAGGCACAGCCCCAACCCCAGCACCCCTTTTGCATTTGGGATTGTTAACAGAGGCCCTTAAAGTACCTCGTGAAGACCGCCTGACCTACGGAACATCTTCCCAAGCGGAGTCGAACCAAGTCTAAGTCAAATTTGTTTGTCTGTGGTAACGTGCACATAGTATGAACCACCATCTCAGCCATTTTTTAGCATACAGTTATTGGCGTTAGTATATTTCCAGTGTTGGGCACCTTCACGGTCCAAAACTGAAGGCATCTGTGTTTATTAAACAACAACTCCCCATTCCTCTCCTCCTCCACCTTCTGGCAACCTTCATTCTACTTTCTGTCTCTGGGAAGTTGATGACTCTGAGAAATCTTCTGGTGTTTAAACAACCTCGGTGTCCACTGAGCTAATACAGAGCACGGTCTGCAATGATCACCCTCTATGAGGAAATAAACATGGCGGAAACGTAGAAAGTCTGCGCAGGGAATGGGATGAGGAGGACAAGAGCTGGGCCAGGAAACCCCAAGACCAAGGGGGACAAGGACGTTTCAGCCAGATAGTCTTCACAGCTTAATAAGTGAACAATGAGAATTCAGATAGGAGAGTTTGCGTTAGTGGGAAGGAATCCTTCTGTCAATCAAATGAGCCAACCTCGCTGTCGCCCAGTCACCGGGAGAAGAGCCGTCGGCACCCCGTGTCATCCGACACCCCCAGCTGTCCCAGAAACAAGCACCCCCACGCCTGGTCTGCAGATAACAAAGCTGAGGCTTGATGAGGGTAGCTAACGTGTTCCCTTCGTCACTATGTAGACCTGCCCTGCTGGAGTCCAACGCCCAGGCCACGCTGGGGAGACGTCCAGACGGACTGTCACGTGCAGAGATACCTGCTTGAAGAAGCTGTTAATGGTCACGGGGGTGGCCTTGAAGTTGGGTCCGGTCCCGTTCTCCTCCAAGGAGAGGGCTCTTTCAGAAAGCCTTCTAGACTGG
The DNA here is from genome assembly GCA_004023785.1 of Mungos mungo. Taxonomy (NCBI): domain Eukaryota; kingdom Metazoa; phylum Chordata; class Mammalia; order Carnivora; family Herpestidae; genus Mungos; species Mungos mungo. Next base: position 4,321 of record PISW01008212.1, read on the forward strand.
GACAGCGTCCTCCGCTCCCCCACAGAGCTTCTCCCTGTAAGGAAAACAACCGACATTTGAAAGCATGCCTTTCTGTTTGAATAGACAGCAGTCATTAACTTCATCGTATAAAAGATAGGTTTTTAAGAATGTATTTTTAAATTTTTGTCAGTGTTTATTTTTGAGAGAGAAGACAAAGTGTCGGGGGTAGGGGGTGGGCGGGGAGGAGCAGCTGGAGAGGGAGACGCAGAATCCAAAGAGTCTCCAGGCTCTGAGCCGTCGGCACAGAGCCCCATGCAGGGCTCGAACTCACAAACTGTGAGATCACGGCCTAAGCAGGAGTCGGATGCTTATCCGACTGAGCCACTCAGGCGCCCCAAGAATGTATTATTAAGGTGTAGTTGACACACAATGTTATCTTAGTCTCGGTGCACATAAAAGAGACTCTTTAAGGTCACTATGCCAGAACACTGGACCTGGCCATCCTCGTTTTGAAGGAAAATTTCCCTCCACCCGCCTAACTTTTCTCAGTCCCCCTGCTGGGGCGCCTAGTCCTCCTCTGACCTGAGGGGAGAAGCCACGAGTGGCCGCGGCCCCTCCCACGCGGAGATAAGCCAGAGCTGGGTGTGCAGATGAGGTGTATTTGGCCAACAATGTTTGCTTCTGTTTTATTTTATTTACTTTATTTATTAAAAAAAATTTTTAATGTTTATTTATTTTTTGAGAGAGAGACACACACACAGAGTATGAGTGGGGGAGGGTCAGAGAGAGAGGGAGACACAGAGTCAGAAGCAGGCTCCCGGCTCTGAGCTGTCAGCACAGAGCCTGACGCGGGGCTCAAACCCATGAACTGTGAGATCATGACCTGAGCTGAAGTCAGCTGCTTAACCAACTGAGCCACCCAGGCGCCCCTGCTTTTGTTTTATTTTTACACTTGAACTCTGTTGGGAGAGCCATGCATTCAAATGGCCCTGAATGCATTTGGGACTGTGGCCAAACATGCCAGGGCTGGCCTGTGTTCTAACACTGGGCTTTCTTCTGCCTGTGAGCCCCGGGCAGTGGACCCAGGCTCCTTGGGTGACTGGTCTCAGAACCTGAGTCACATCCGCACCTCGGCTGGGATCCTGGTACTCTGCTCAGTTATTTGTTATGCTTTTTTGTGACGTAGGTGGGGATCTTGTTGCTTTTGTACTGCAAAATTAAGGGGTTCTGTTGTGAATGGTGAAACTGTTCGAAACTCTAACGTTGCCATGCCCCCTCTTTGAACATTCTCGCATCCTTAATTCTTGCTGTGATGCCGAAATGGCATTTCGTACTTCCACCGCCCGCCTAAATCTGCCACGTTGCCCCATTTTCTGGTTGCTTCTTAAGAAGCAGCCTCTGATAGGTTAACGTATCCTCGACCTGGAGATTACTGAGGCCTCAGCAACCCCTAGGCCTGAATTACCTACTTTGTGGTGCCCTTGAACGTCTATGCAGAGTTCTTTCAGATAAGGCTACCTGGATCTACATAGAAGTTGGTGTTAAACACACACACACACACACACACACACACACATCGTGGTGTGAAGGTCAGCACTCACTAAAGTGAGGTTTGTTAGTGGTAAATCAGAAATAACCCAGCTGTTCTGACTGGCACTCATGCAACAATAATCCAGAATAGGAGCAGCAATAACAAAACACCTTTTCCTCCGGTCTCCTGTTCAAGGCAGCATTTCAGAAACGTCAGGGCTTAGGAATGCAGGAGAAAAGTGCACAGCCTTAAATATTTGCTGGACACACAGACGCTTAGGACAACGGACCTCCACCACAGGTCGAGTGAGTCGACGTGAAAGCTCTGAACCCTCTTTAACATTTCTATTCCCAATCTGTTTAGGAAATTAATGACTCAGATCGAGGGTGAGGCGATGAAAAGGAGAAATATGCTAAATAAATTGGAACAGTTACTAAATATTCTTTTGGCATATTTTCATTGCACTTGGCAAAAAACAAAGCAAACATAAAAAGAAAACCTCTCTAAATGAAGGGACTGGAAATTTTGCTGAGAACTTGAGTTTTGCTTTTTGAAGTCCTCCTGAGTGTAGCTTTTCTTACGTTGACGAGTCAACCATGGTGGCATTGCTGAATCCACTACAGATGGTCACTGCACTCTGTTATTTCAAAAATTTTACTTTGAAAAGGAGGTGGCTACTGAAAAGTAACTTTTTAAAGTGTCAGAGTGTCCAGAAAATTCCAACCAAACATCTCACTATAAGAGTGTATTTCAGCTCCTCAAATGTTCATGATAATTGCTTTGGGGACCATGGTCCAATCAAGCATTTGTCACTCACAACAGTGTTTCACTCTCTTTATCTCTGTCTTCCTTCCCACTCTTCACACCTTACGGCACCCCAAGCCCCCACTAATAAGCAGCTGACCTTAGAGTTAGTACACTGGGGACCCCTCCCCTTCCCATTGCAGTTGAAAATCTTACCAACCATGGACTCCGCATCGGTTACCTCCCTGTCCAGGGTGGAGACATTGAAGAAACTTGCTAAGCTTATGGGAGCCCAGGCAAAAGGCATCCGGTATTTCCCCAAACGCTGGCAGAAGGATTCCGCTTGAAGTTTTAGTTTTTCGATCTTATCTTTACTCTAGAAGAAAGAGACAAGTAGAAACAAACAACATGGCACCAGCACCAAGTCAATGGTCTCTGCCGTGGATAGGACAGCCATCTCCAAAATCCCTATCCTGCTGATTCAAGAGAGTGACTAGGCAGTAAAAAGATACAACTCAGCCTAGAAGTCTAGCTGATAAGAAAATACAGATTTGAAATGGAAGAGCTTAAAGAAAATCAATATTCAATAATTAATTATGCCTTCAGCAATAGAAGAAGACGAAGAATAAGAAGAAGAAGAAGAAGAAGAGGAAGAAAAAGAATTCATCCAAGGCTTGCTATACAAGCTAATCAACAAATGCTTCTTTTAGGGGCTAGCTGCAGGACTTGGATTTTTGCGCAACAAAATTTTAGAATGAAAAATTTTACATAGTATCTACCAAGATTTCGAGAGAGTCTGTTTTTCAAAAGTTGCCTTGGGAAACTCCAGAAAAATGTATAAAGGTTGCCAACGACTTCCTAATTAGGTTGACCACACTTCTGGGGTGTTCTTTCTAAGTTCAGAATAGAAGTTTTTAAAAAATAAATGTCTTGAGTTCAAGAAATCTTATTGGAAAATTATGAGTGGGTAGCAGGACTCAGATTAGCCAAGTCTTGGTCCAGAAAGGCCATGTTTTAAAAGTCACATTGGAAACATTTGCAAATGGCTGCTGAGAAAAGATGTCCTTTTCACAGGCGCAGTAACTATGTTTTCCTAGTGATTTTATGATGTCCAGAAGTCTCAGCCTATTTCCAAATACCCACACCCGAAAAGATATTTGGAAATCGGCTGTTACCACAGAAGAAGCCCAGTAGAGCCCAGGCACTGTTAAGTTGCGTGAAGTCTCTGAGCCTTCCCAACCTGGGTCAGAGCCTTGGACCGAACACGACAGGATGTGGCTTCGTCCTAGCCACCTTTTTGTCAGATGCTGGTGGAAGTGTCATCATTCGTTGAATTCAAGTATTTATTTCTTCAAAAAGTTATCATCAGTGACCAGTTTCTCTTCCTTCTTTTTAAAGATACAATTTAGTAATGTCTCCTACGGGGACATCTTACGGACTTAACTATTCTGTGGATTTTCTGGAACATGCCTGCTTGTTCTAAGATGTCACCATTTAGCAATACTCCGACACCATACCTTTCCACCATCGCTCTCCTTGATAACCATGTAGGGCTCCGCACAGTCGCCAATCTCCCCCTGCTGCAGGACTTTTTCAATCTACCAACAAAAATATTAAGACAAAACTCTTGAATGACATCCGTATAATGGCGTCACGGCAATCATCAAAACGATGTTTTGTGATGATATCGGATACGGGGAAGATGTTCGTGCTACATGGTTTTTGACTTAAAAAATTTGTGTGAAGAAAAATAGTGTGAAGAGTGCCACATAGTTTTGTAAAAAAAAAAAAAATCCTAAAGGCATATAAAAGGATGATCGTGGATACACAGCAAATGTTAACAGTAGTTATCTCTGTGTGCTGAGGTTATGTGCTATTTTTATTTTCTGCCTCTTGCTTGTGTGTATTTTCTATTTTTAAGCCATAAACATGTATTATGCCTACAATAAAAATGCAATAAAAGTTATTTTATAAAACATAACCCATGAGACATATGTAAGAAGTGAAAAGCTCATTTTCTTTATTATTGCTTACAATGTAAAAAAGAGATATTGCCTCTGTAAAAGTCAGGTTGGGGACTAAAACCTTCCACAAAATGAATAAATGAACAGAATAAATTATCTGTAATTGTCTTCCTTGTATTTCCTATTAGGGCCACTTCTCTGGATTTAACAGACAAAGGGGAAAAAAAAAACCCCAAAGCAGCGGGTGGGACAACTTTTCACTTTGCTAACTGGCTGGTAATATGAATTAATGTCACTACTGTCAAATTCCTTCTTTCATTTTGCTTCCGGTAAATGATCTGGCTGGCCAGAAATGTGGCCACCCTGTTTAGGAGAAGGAAAAGGAGAAATCTGAACGTTCCCACCCCTCTGCTCCAGGAAAATGCAGTTAAACCTGGAGGTTGAAGAGAAAAACAAGTGGGGTTGATCCCGTTGGCCTGTGTTGAGATTAGACATTAGTTGAGATGTTCCTTCAAAAAACACACAGAGTTGCTGGAGGGAGGTGGGGGGGATGGGATAGGTGGGGGGCGGGTATTAAGGAGAGCACTTGAAGGTTGAGCACTGGGTGTTGGATGTAAGTGATAAATCACGGAGTTCTACTCCTGAAACCAATATTGCGCTATATGTTAACTAACTAAAGTTGAAGAAGAAAGAAGAAGGAGAAGAAATCTGGGTGAACGTATTCCATTAGGCACACATTCCTTTGTTTGTTTTACTGATTTACTGTCACATTAGCTGACACACAGCGTATACAGTGTAGTCTTGGCTTCAGGAGTAGAGTCCGTGATTCATCACTCACAGGCACACACTCTTAAGAGGCACTAGCAGAGAGGCACGGAGTATTTAAACCAGGAACACCCTCGTGACGGAGGGTGTGTGGCGGTGTTCAGAGACAGTGGCTTGGAGCTGTTTCTCGGGCACCTCATGTCTCAGGGACGCCGCAGGCTGGAATGGAAGTCTCTCACTCCTCACAGAGGAAGTCTAAAATCCCTTCCCACTGCCACGGCGAGAAGACAAGGCTGATTCCCGCGACACGTCCTGGGTCGCGAACACAGACACACAGCACTTGAGCTGGAGTCTGGCTGGTATTACTGTCAGCCAGCGATCACTCACTCACTCACTCACTCAAAAACCACCGGCTGAGCACCTTCGGGGTGGCAGCTGCTGGGGGCACGGTGGGAACAAGATGCACTTGGCCCCTGTTCTACTGCAGCTCACAGACAGGGGCGCGGAGAGCAAACTGGAAGAAGTTAGTTTTTCCGTGCAGCCAGTGGATAAAAACGTGGTCTCTGACCCGAAATGTGAACACAGACGAAGACCCTTTGGATGAGGACCCTGCAGCAGCAGTGGGAATGCCACGGCTCTGAGCACGGCGGTGTGCGGGGTGGAGCCCCCAGGAGACGGGCCTCCACACTGCCCAGCCCAGCAGGTCCCCTCCCTTCCCCGAGGCGGGCCAGGGAAGCGCCAGGGACTTGGTGAGACGTGTAAGGGCCCGTCACGTTCACGTGTAAAACACACACGTGTCCTCACGGCCACGGCAGGCAGAGGGGGGCGTCGGAATTACCAGGGAATTTCTGTCAGATACAGAGGGGCTGGTTCATTGCCTCACATGTTTATATTTAAAATTTTAAATATCACCCTTACTCTCCATCCCTCAACTGAGAACAAGACCTTGAAGCCTGGATAATCCTCTAAAGCAATAGTATACGCAATACCAAACCAGGAAACACTGCCTAAAACACAGTTACCAACTGGATGTTCAGGGCGCCTGGGGGGCTCAGTCGGTTGAGCTTCCTACTTCAGTTCATGTCATGATCTCGTGGTTCATGGGTTTGAGACCTGCATCGGGCTCCGTGCTGACAGCTCAGAGCCTGGAGCCTGCCTCGGATTCTCTGTCTCTCTGTCTCTCTCTCTCTCTCTCTCTGCCCCACCCTCAAAATAAACATTAAAAAATTTCTTAAATAAAATAAAAAGAGCCTGGTGTTCCGCCTGGGAATAAAAATAAGAAAGAGCTAGAGAAAGAAACAGCAGTGATGCCATTCCTGTAAAGGAAAAGAAGGCAGAAGCAAACCAGGGCGTGTCTTCCTAAGCTTTCAATGTCTTCCTGGTATCCAGACAATTGGCAGAATGCTCGTTACGGCCAAATGAATGCATTTTGTACGTTTGAAAGTTCCGGAATCTACTTAGCAAGGTACCAGTCACCTGGAGGTAGCTGCTGATGCTTAGCAGACTATGACAGATTTACCAAAATAAGGTCCTCCACTAAGAAGTAGAGCCTGAATTGAAATTCGACTCTATGGGAGTAGGGTCTTTGGGTTCCCAGGCTGGGAGAACTTTGAGTTTAACTACAGGGCTGCCAGGGTGGGCTTGAAGCTAATTTTCCTACCTGTAATACTGCAGAGAAATGGGTACACGTTAAGTTTGACAACAATACAAGTGTCTTTTTAGCAAGAGGATTTTAACTTTAATGCTTCCTAAAAGCTTAAATAGATTCTCTTTAACCAAGAGTAACATCTTAGAGTCTTGTAGAATGGTTAGAAGGCAGCTTGCACGCAGAGACATCTGTCACTTCGGGAAGTGACCTCCATGTCACTTAAATTCCTTGGAATCGATCTGCTGCTCTCATGGGATCAGGGGGGAACCAATGAGATCATGGAGGTAAGACACTGCGCTAACTAGAAAAGGTTCCAAACCCAGAACTCTGGGTGTACATGAAATCAAAACACCTGGGTTTTATTTGGTTTTTAAAGTTTGGGGTCAACAGTCAATAAGACTAAATATTTGGCTTAGTGAGTGCAATACTCAGTGCCTGTGGTTAACCTGTAACCAGGCACCCTGGTGTGTCGAGAAGGTCTCCGATTCTATCACATCAGGGAAGAGTAGAGCCGAGAACGAAAGGTTCTTATACTTGGAATTGTCCTACGGATTTCGAGTCCCATGGCACATACGCAGTCTGTGACCGGGTGATCTAAGGGGAGGGTAAAATATAGACAGTAGAGCTCACACCTGAAATGGTCAGAGCCTCGACGTGGGAAATTTAGCTACAGGTAACTAGCAGGACGTGAACGGAGTCAGGAAAGCCTGCATGTGATTTCCTCTCCAGCAGCCCACGGGGCTGGCCAGCCAAGCAGAGGAGGGGGAGCCCGGCGGGAGGAAGGGGCCTGTAATGTTCCAGGCTTTGTTCCGCAATCACGACCACGCACCGAGGGCAGGATTATCATCCCCGCTTCACACATAGGGAAAGAAACTCTCAGAAAGGTGGAGGTAATTACCCGAGTCCTCTAGCTATAAAGTTCCAGAGCCAGGATTCTAAATCAAGACCGTAGGACTTCAAAACCCATCGGTGTTCTAGTATCGCACACAGAATTTGCTTGGAAAGGAAAAAGGGGCATGTTGAAAAGGAGACAGCGAATCGCACAGAGGACGTGTGGATACGTTCTGACATCTCGTTTGTCCCCAGCGTGCCCTGGGAATTACGCGCTGATGAGACCAACCGCAGGCACAGTGTGAGGAACGAGACTGTGGGTAACTACCTTGACTACCAGGTAGATGTCGGAGGCCGGGTAGGTGACCGAAAACACAGCCGATCTTGCCTGACTCGACGGGGCGACAGACGGCGTGTGAGCACGCAGAAATCCTTTGAACTGGTCGGAATTCAGGTCACAGTGAAAATTTTCTGAGATCTGTCAACAAGGAGCAAGGCCAGAAAATTAGTTCTACCTGTTGTTCGCATGGTCTAAATACGCCTGAAGAGTAAAAAGCCACCGAGAAATGCTGCGGAAGGAGAAAGTGTCATCACAGATGTGACCAGTGGTTGGTGGAAAATCTGATTCATATTTTGTCGCAGTTTCTAGATATTTTGGAGCTGTTTGGGAGATGTTCCTTGAAACACATTTTTATCAGCCCATCCTTAGCTCCTGAAAACCAGTGATGTGCTAGGCAGCGCAGTGAAGAAAAGCAGGATGCTGTCTCTGCCCTCGGTTAGTTTAGAGTCAAGATTAAAAAAAAAAAAAAGGGGCACCTCAGTGGCTCAGTCGGTTAAGCGGCTGACTTCCGCTCAGGTCATGATCTCATGGTTCATGGGTTTGAGCCCCATGTCGGGCTCTGTGCTGACAGCTTAGAGTTTGAAGCCTGCTTCGGATTCTGTGTCTCCCCCTCTCTCGGCCCCTCCCCTGCTCACACTCTGTCTCTGTCTCTCTCAAAAACAAACATAGAAAAGAATGAGGAAAATGGCAAGTGTGCCACTATCTATAATAGAACGAAAATACAAGTGACCACACTCATAGAAAAGCGCTGTGGAAGTCCCAGGGGGAGGGAGATCACATCCAGGGGGGAGCTGGAGGTCGATGGTGTCCTGGGGAGAGAGTACGGCACAGGGAAAGGTCTCTGAGGGTGCAAAGCCTAGAGTGAGGGTGACTCACAGGCTAAAGAGGGAAGAAAGCACCTGGGTAGAATCCTAAAAACAAACAAACGAACCCGGGCATGGAAGTTAAAGAGGGTGTTTTTAACGCTGCAGGTAGTAAGGACCCATTAGAGACTGTGAGCAAGACCATGACATGCCGAAGGCTCGCTGGACCCCGGCACAGCGTTAGTTAAGAGCTGCTGTGCGGCTGGGTCTCCCCTTCGCCACTAAGAGTTGCAGCTGAGAAGCGACTGCCCAGCAGAAACTACATTTCCCAGCCTCCTTTGCAGGTGGAGTGAGCCGGAACTAGATTTTTTGCAAGGGACTGTGAGCACAGGTGATGTGTCAAACAGATGGTGACCACACGTATGGTGGCGAGGGGTACTGGGGAACGTGTAGAACTGACAAATCGCTACACTGTGTACTAACAGAATATTCTATGGCCCCTACACTTCAACAAACACACGAAGTACTTCCAGGCTTCCTCCACACATCTTTTCCCTTTTTCAGGAGCCTTAGTGGCAGTGACAAGAGTGGCTTTGGGAGGGCACATCCAGAAGACGGTGGAGCCACTACTGGCATGGGGTCCTGAACGACTGAGAGCAGGAGACCCCTCCTGAGTGAGCACCCCACTCTGGATTGCTTAGAAACAAAGACAGAAACTTTTTTAAAAAAAATTCCTTTAACCTTATTTATTTTTGAGAGAGAGACAGAGCATGAGAAGGGGAGGGGCAGAGAGAGAGACAGAGACACAGAATCTGAAGCAGGCTCCAGGCTCTGAGCTGTCAGCACAGAGCCCGATGCGGGGCTCGAACCTCTGAACTGTGAGATCATGACCTGAGCTGGAGTTAGCCGCTTACCCAACGGAGCCACCCAGGCGCCCCTTCTGTTTTTACATGAAGTTCTCAAAATATGGTCTCTGACCAGCAGCTTCAGCATCACCTGGGAACCGGTGAGAAATGCAGATTCCCAGGCCCCACCTAGACCTCCTGAGTCAGGGGGAGTTCTGGGGGAGGCCCAGCATCTGTGACGTCACAAGCCTTCCAGGCGATCGCTGACAGGTGGTTAAGCGTGGGAACTGCTGCCTTCAACTTTAGTTTAGTTAGTTGTAGCAGTTAACCTACTACCCTAGCCGATATAAATCTCAGTGGTTGTGAATATTTACCCAAGAGATAGACACTTCCCTAAATACATAATGGCTATGGGTAAAAGGGGCTGTGGTGTCATTTCTGGGTTTGCTATTTCTGTCCTTCTCTAGGGTTAACAGAGTGACTAAACGTTAAAACACTCAGGGAGAAGAGTCTTAGGTCCCCAAACTCTTTTTCACTAGGAGCATATTGCCGGGGCACCTGGGTGGCTCAGTTGGTTAAGTGTCTGACTTTGGCTCAGGTCATGATCTCATGGTTCTAGAGTTCGAGCCCCATGTTGGGCTGTGTGCTGACAGCTCAGAGCTTGAAGCCTGCTTTGGATTCTGTGTCTCCCTCTCTTTTTGCCCCTCCCCTGCTCACACACAATCTCTTTCTCTCTCCCTAAAATAAATAAACATTGAAAAAAAAAAAGCACATCAAAGTTGGTGAGGCCTTCCTCCTACAGCAAATAAATACATTTACTCCACAGGATGCCACCTTCCATCCATGATGAGGCTGCTTCACGATACAAAAACTCCCAAACTGACACGACGTTACGTATATGTCCAAGCTAATTAAAAGTGAATTTAAATTGCCTTGTGACAGGTCATCCCATAGGCTGCTATTTCTTTTTTCTCTCAATCCCAAACAGGCCGCCACTTCCAACAGACTTTCCCTTGAAGATTCTTCAAAGAACATAAAAGACCAGCATTCCCAGTAGAACTGAATGTATCAAAGGTCATTTGCTTTCAAATCTGATATGTTTTTACTGCACGGAAATAACATTTGAAAACACAAACCAGAAAAATCCTGAGCAGTAAGTGTGCCCTCGGGGACACGTGCTCTTTGCTTCCTTACCTTTTTCCTTTCTTTAACATCATAGAGGGCAATGCTGGCAAATAGAGGCTCAATTTCAATCTCGAACCTGTCAGAGAGAGAAAGGAAAGTGGAGTTTTAACTTAGATGATCTTGAATTCACTCAGAGTGCCTAGCTACATCCGCCAGTTAAAAGTGTAAACCGTTTCCCAAAATATTTGGATCATTCCACGCAGAGGAGAATCACTGGGGTATTAGTGGAGAGGGATGGGGGGTTTGTGGAAGGTCCTAGTCAATGGAGATCGTGGTGGAGGGCACATTCTGAGACACACTTGCTCGGGGCATCGCAGGGCAGAGGGCACAATGGTCCCACGCTGTGATCCAACATGGCCCTTCTTATGGCGGTAGATGCCGTGTTCTCCTTCGGATGGCAAAGCCTGTCTGAGGCAAAGGCTTTGTTCATAGTTTCCCCTTTATTGCTAGGGTAGGAATCTCTATTACTCAATTCAGAGGGACAAGGCTTTTCAGAGGGTCAAGAAAGGAAAATTCTGTCACTTTCCCTTGGACTTACGGTGGGACCATTTATATGGGTGACTGTCTGACCTTTCCTAACTCCAGTACAAGAGGAATTGCTGAGCCGGCAGTTGGTGGGGGAGGGAACTGAGCACTGCCAGGAAATACTGAGCTGCGTAGGCCCAGCGAGAGCTAGAAAAACTTTGGCCCTAATTGCCCATGACCTTGAAATGGTGGGTTCGAAGAGACTGCATACCCGACACACAATCCCTCCACAAGTCATGGGATACACACGGAGCACAGACGTGCAGATTCCAAGTTTCTCAGGCTACAACCCATGACCTTGGGCTTGGCCAGCTGGGAGCACCAGTAACTAGGCCCTAGACCACCATTACCTCGGAAGTCATGGAAATTAGGCCACATTTTGTTTCCAAGCATGTGTGAGAGGATGGACTTATCACTGGTAATTTTGCCTAAGAAGATGACTTTTTAGGGGTGCCTGGGTGGCTCAGTCGGTTAAGCATCCGGCTTCGGCTTAGGTCATGATCTCACGGTTTGTGGGTTCGAGCCCCGCATCGGGCTCTGTGCTGACAGCTCAGAGCCTGGAGCCTGCTTCACATTCTGTGTCTCTCTGACCCTCCCCTATTCCCATTGTCTCTCCCTATCTCTCAAAAATAAATAAAAGAACATTAAAAAAAATTTTTTTTAATAAAAAAAAAAGACGATGACTTTTTAGAAGAATGTTTGGGTAGAGGGACGCGCAGACAAAAGGGGTTAGCTGGTCAAATGGCATCTTTGGAGATCGGGCAGTTGGGAAAGATGGCGGACTCGCAGGGCACTGAGGCCGGCACGCCTGGCTCTGTTCCTCCTCCCACTGGTGCTACGTGACCTTCCCAGCTTCATTTATGTATCTATACCACGAGGAAGGGACTGTTGGTCTCCCCATCTCCCAGGGTTGGCGTAAGGATCATACTATAAGAACAGGGTCAGGGAAGAGCACCCCCATCGCCAAAAGGTGGAAGCAATCCGAGTGTCCATCTGAAGACGAGTGGATAAACAAACCATGATTTTGTCTACATACAATGGAATCTTATTCAACCTTGAAAAGGAAGGAAATCCTGACGCAGGCTCCAACCTGAACCTGGGAGGCAGTACGCTAAGCGAAATAAACCAGCCACAAGAGGACAAGCATTGAATTATTCTGCTTCTACCAAGTACTTAGAGTAGCTGAATTCAGAGAGACAGAAAGCAATGGTGGTTCCTAGGGACCGGGGGAAGGAGAGCAGGAATTACTCTTTAATGAGTTCCAGTTTGGGAAGAAAAAAGATCTGGAGATAGACAGTGGTGGGCTGAACAAGAGTAGACGTGTATTGGGGCACCCGGGTGGCTCAGTCGGTTAAGCGTCCGACTGGCTCAGGTCATGATCTCACAGTTCGTGGGTTCAAGCCCTGCATCGGGCTCTGTGCTGACATTCAGAGCCTGGAGTCTGCTTCGGATTCTGTGTCTCCCTCTCTCTCTGCCCCTCCTCCCCCAAATAAATAAACACTAAAATAATAATAATAATAATAATAATAATAATAATAATAAGGAAATGAGAAGATAGTTAAGAAGTCAGGAGATTATGCAGAAAAAGTTGAATTTCCAGCCTCTCTTGAAGAAAAAAACAAAAGCGTAGCAGCCTGCTGATAAAAAAGGGCATGTGTACTTGGACGGCAAGAATCAGCCCTAACCAGTTATGGGTGCTCCTTGGAATGGTTTGCTGTAGTCCCCACTGCTCCCTGCCCCCCTGTTGTCCCCTGGCCCAGAGACTGGGTTTTAGCTGCATTTCACAGGACATTTCAATAGTGGTGCGCTGGCAAACGTTTATCCAGCAAGTCTCTGGAAAGAAAGAGGTCTACTTTGTAGCATTTTCTGATTTCTATGTTGTAAGTATGTCCCTGTGGCCAATTTCAAGCTGCCTACTTGACTTCACAGAACACACAGCTGGGAAGAAAAATGCACAAGCAGCTCTCATGAGCGGACTCAAATACACCACTCACTGGTTTTTCATTATTTGTTAGCGTTTTTTCCCCCCACTGTTCTGCTTTCCTTGTTACTTTTGTTAATGTACGCTGCTTCGCTCAATTACTTTGCATGACTAATTCAGGGTGTGCCTTCCCTATTATAGAAAAGTGACAGTCGAAGTCCCAGTAGAAATGGAATCTGGGTCTGGCCGACTCCGAAGTCTACTCCTCTCATGACCTAACAGCTGCCTGCTATCCTAAGGGCTCTGGAAAACCCTCTTCATTCAGGCTCCATCGACAGAGACAGTTTCCATCTCAAAGGCACGGTAAACCTCAGTGTGGTGCTTTGTATGTTAGTGATACTCACTTCAGGTTCAGGACCTTGACCAGGATTCTGTTGCCCAGATGTTCCTTAGGACATTCTGGTACCGGACGTATTTCCACGGCATCCTCCTATTATTAATCACAGGGGAAAGAGATCATGAGTAGATTTCCATGAGGGGGTCCAGGGAAGAAAAAGCCGCTGTCCAGGGCTCAACTGTCATTTGCTTTATTTCTGATTGTGGGATAGTAACGCTTGGACTTTCTAGCCAACCCGGAGCTTCAAAGTCAACATTGACAGCAAACAATTTCTCCTTTCAGAAAGCTAAGCATTTAAGACAAAGAGACAGAGGGAGGAAGGAAGGAAATGTGAACAGGAATATGGCTGAGTAACATCCACCAGATGGCATTGCAAAATCTACTACCTATTGTTTGTATTGTTGGCTTTTTTTTTTTTTTTTTTTGCTTGCTTGCTCTAAACACACATTCAGAATATTTCTCCTGCCAAAGTTTTACTAGTAAATATGTGAGTTCAGACTTGAGGTCTGAGTCAGAATAGCTCATGTCAGGCTACATGTAAACCATCAGGACTATAATACAGTCTTTCTTAGTTCACTGTTTTCTTTTTTTTCTATTTTTTTAACTTTTACTTATTTTTGAGAGACAGAGAGATAGAGCATGAGTGGGGGAGGGGGCAGAGAGGGAGAGGGGGAGACACAGAATCTGAAGCAGGCTCCAGGCTCTGACCTGTCAGCAGGGAGCCTGATGCAGGGCTCAAACCCACGAACTGTGAGATCGCGACGTGAGCTGAAGCCGGATGCTTAACTCACTGAGCAACCCAGGCGCCCCTCAGTTCACTGTTTTCTTAAACAGACGGTAGAGATTTGGGGTTGAATATGTACTGGCTCTATGCCTACATATCCAGCTAGAGCTTGCTGAAGTTCTAAGTACAGGAAACACAGTAACGACAAATTAGCAATGACTCAGTAATGACAAATACGCCTGTCTATTTTACCACATTGGGACTCAAGACTTTGTGAGAAATATCAAGTCCCTGAGGCAACTCAGCATTCAGATCCGAACTATCACAGCATCTTAATTATATTCAGATACGCAAAGATAACAGTGCAAATCCCTGAAACCTTTAATTCCTGCTCTAGCAGTAGACGGTCTGAACACTGGTGGTCTGCAGCTCACAAGGGTCCAAAGAAGAGTCATGTCTAATTATATTCTTCTGACCTATAAATGCTGGGAGCTTTCCACCAAATACCTTAGAACAACAGGTAACATTTTTAAATACAGCAGTAGAATCACCTTCTCGGTAAATCTGTACCCAGATGGGCAGGGCAAAGTGGCAAACCCACCTCTACCCTAAACGCTGTTCCTCAAGGCCCAATCCTGTGTTCATCAGACGGCCATCTTGCCCATGGAAACGGCTGGTCGGGTTTCAGGGGAGGCATTGTTTATGTCCACACTGAGGTCAACTCCCTCCAGAGCAAGCTGGCCCTTGTAGGGTGATCAGAACTGACACATCGAAAAGGGAAGCCTCCCTCCACATCACTCCAATGGAGAAGAACCTCAGCATATACTCGCGGGTTTCTAAGGCTACCTCTCTGGTCTGGATTCAAACCCTTGGGACCCTTGGTTAAAAGCTTTTCATTGGGAGAATGTGAACATACACAAAATTAGAGACAATGATGTAATGAACCTTTCTTAGCTGTCATGTATGTTCAACAAGTTCAACTCATGGGCAGCCTGGTTTCACCTATACTCCCCTTTACCACCCCGCGTGCCCCACTCAACAGTGGATTGCTTGCCAGCAAGTTTCCAGACATCGTATGATTTCTTCTGTAAACAGTTCACTATAGATCTCCATAAGATAGAGACTTTTCAAAACACAGAACTATAAAATCATTATGGTTCTTAAAAAGTAACCGTAATTTCTTATCATCCCTGAATATTTAGTCAGTTCCAAAGTTCTCCAACTATCTCTATTTGGTTTTTTTGTTTGTTTGTTTGCTTGTATTTTTTGCAGTTAGTTTGTTAAATCACGATCCAAACAAGGTCTATATATTGATGTCTTTCCTGAGTCTCTTCTTTTTAAAAAAATTTTTTAACATTTATTTATTTTTGAGAGACAGAGAGACAGGGTGTGAGAAGGGGAGGGCAGAGAGAGAGGGAGAGAGAATCTGAAGCAGGCTCCAGGCTCCAAGCTGTCAGCCCAGAGCCCAACGTAGGGCTCGAACTCACGAACTGCAAGATCACGACCTGAGCCAAAGTTGGTCGCTTAACCAACTGAGCCACCCAGGCGCCCCTTTCCTGAGTCTCTTCTAATCCATATGCATTTCTTAAGTCTTTACAGTTGTCTACGGTAGGAACTAGCTTCCAAGGGAGAAGAGAAAATATGAAGCTTTTGTGGTGTTTGTTGTCCTATCTTCCTGAATGTGTGTGTGTGTGTGTGTGTGTGTGTGTGTGTGTGTGTGTGTATTTAGAGAGAGAGAGAAAGGGAGAGAGACAGTAAGAGAGAAAGACAGTGTGAGAGATGTTGTTCCATCAGCTGACCCAATGGGTCCTGAGGCCAGCTCTCCATCTGCCTGCCTGTGATTTCATCATGTGAGCTGACAAATCCCATCACCTTTCCTTTAAATTGGTTTTTAATTGGGCTTGTCCCTTGCAGCCTAAGGAGTCTGAATGCAAAGTCTTCTGTGACTCAGAGCATAGTAGCATCGTTTTAGGGACCCACCCTTAGGATGCCTTTTACAGAGCCCACAATGCATCTGGGAACGGACCTGCCTCAGAGAAGCTTAGTGGCTGTGGGGCGCCTGGGGGGCTCAGTGAGTGAAGTGTCCGACTTGGGCTCAGGTCATGGTGTCGCGGTTCATGAGTTCAAGCCCTGAATCGGGCTCTGTGCTGACAACCTGGAGCCTGGAGCCTGCTTCGGGTCTGTATCTCCCTCTCTCTCTGCCCCTTCCTGCTGGTGTGCTCTCACACACGCACGCTCTCTCTCTCTCTCTCTCTCAAAAATAAATGAACATTTTTTAAAAAGAAGAAGCAGCAGCTTAATGGTTGCATTCTACTCTTGCCTCCCCTGCAGGCTCAGCCATGATTTGGATATAATAGCCCGCCTCTCTTCTAGTTCTCCTCGCCAGGAAATAAAATGATGGGAATATTTTAAATAGTTACATTAATGTGCTTCCAAAGGAAATTAGCATATGTGACGACTTCATGGGAGCCAGAAGTTTTCCTTCCTTCCACACGGCTATCTCTGGAGAAAGTGCAAATTACAAGGACAATCACATCTTCTGGGTGTCTGAGCTTCAGAATCCTGCAGGCTGGAAGAGGGGCCCTCCAGCACTGCAGACCTACCGATTTACAAATAATTGGCGCACTAACTACAAAGCATTCCTCTCCACTCAGTATTGCAGGCCCATTAGGGCCTCTGCTAGATCATAACTCCCACTGCTAATCCAGTTTCTGCATTGTTTCAAAGACCATAACACAAAGTTCCTTCAACACAGTCTGTAACTCGGTCTTGCAATCAGTGTGAGACTGGACACCCTCCGGTGTGACCCCATGGCGGGGGGGGGGAGGGGGGGGACTCCAATGAGCTGATGCCTCACTGGACCTGTCCTCCCCCCCTTCAAATTGTTTTCTGTTGCCTGATGTCCACTTTGGGACTCTTTCTTACGTTTTGGCACCCCCAGCATGGAACTTGGAGGAAAAGGAACGCAGGTGAAGGTCATATCTGTCATATTTAACGCTGGTAACAAGTTTTAACGCTTTCCACGGAAACCGAAAAGATATGAGACCTAATGTGGCTGCTGACATCACCTTTGGGTTTCAGTTATGTGCGCTAATCTACCAGGCAGTCATATGTAGATAGACACGTAGGCGAACATAAGATTTGGGGTGAATGGGCTCGGATCCCCATTCTGTCATTTCATTTGCCTGTTGAATCTTGAACAAGTTACTTTACCTCTCTGACTCTGATTTTGCAACCTCAAGAATGGAGGCAATAACACTGCCCACATCATTCGTATTTATCTGTAATCTGCCTCATCCAGAAAAGGAATTTGAGGCCACTGCAAACAAGGAAATAGATGAGAAAACCAAGATGGTTGGAAAACAAAGCTAAAAAGGAAAGAAAGAAGGGGCGCCTGGGTGGCTCAGTGGGTTGAGCATCTGACTTCAGCTCAGGTCACGATCTCACGGTTTGTGAGTCCCAGCCCCACATCGGGCTCGCTGCTGTCAGCACAGAGCCCGCTTTGGCTCCTCTGTCCCCATCTCTCTCTCTGCCCCTTGCCCACTCATGAGGGTGCATGCATGCACGCTCTCTCTCTCTCTCTCTCTCTCTCTCTCTCTCTCAAAACTGAATAAACATTAAAAAAGTAAAAGTAGATTAAAAAAGAAAAAGAAAGGAAGAAAGCCGAATAAAATTCAGGACACCGATAAGTAAGCCACTAGATTTAGTAGTGGTAAACAGACATTTAACCCTTAAGTAAAGAATCTAGAAGAAGAATCTGATTACAAGATGGGCACATGTCTCCTAAGTGTTTGCATTTCCCCAGTGGATGCGAATTCTGTCTGAAGGCTGGAGAAAACGTCCCACGGGATCCTCACTGAGGTGGATGGTGAGTAGGGCAGTGTCCTCAATAATATTTGCACAGTGGACACGATATCTACTTTATGACTGCTGCCTGCCTTCCTGTCTTTTCCACTGACCGCTGGGAAGCTCACCGGACGGCACGTCAGCAGACATAATACCCAGGGGTGGCGGCTTCACGAGGTGTAAGAATCAGGCTCCCCAGGGGCACCTGGGTGACTCAGTCAGTTGAGTGATCTACTCTTGATTTCAGCTCAGGTCATGATCTCAAGGTTCATGGGATTAATCCCCACATCAGGTTCTGTGCCTGGAGAAATTCTCTCTCCTTCTCTGCCCCTTCTCCACTCACATGCTCACTCTCTCCCTCTTTCTCTCTCTCGAAATAAACATTTAAAAAATAGAATCAGGCTCCCTAATGGTCTTCTTGCTTGATCCAAAAGTTAAATTTCAAACATTTAGAGGAATGGACGGATGGTATATCTTTGAGGCAACAATGCCCCCCCGCCCAAATCATATATTTTACAACAGAACTTTTAATAAAATTTGGGCCACAGAGACTCTGCTATAGCCAGTTTTTGCAAGGAACAAACAGAGTTATTCTGACATTCAGAGGAAAAACTGAGAGCCTCATATAAAGTATGAGGAGCCTAAACAGGTAACGGTCATTGGGTGACAGTCATTTCTCAGCCCATCTGAAGTACCCCGGGAGTGGACTCAGGCAAAGCCTTACATTATCACATCGTTGGGGGTCAGCTCCCATATATAAAGAAGCGGAAAATCAAGGTTCTGAAGTTCTACGCATTACGAGCACAGCTATGAGCACTTTAGGCCTGAATGTTCCCAAAGCAATTCTCTTCAAGCTGTTCACAGAGATTACTTTTAAAAGATTTTCACAAATCACTTAAGAACACCAAAGTTCAGGGGCGCCTGGGTGGCTCAGTCCCTTAAGAATCTGACTCTTGACTTCGGCTCAGGTCATGATCTCATGGTTCCTGAGTTTGAGCCCCACACTGGACCCCGAGCTGACAGCGCACAGCCTACCTGGGATTCTCTCTCCTCTCTCTCTGCCCCTTCCCTGCTCATGCTCTCTCTCTCTCTCAAAATAAACAAATAAAATAAACATTAAAAAATAAAGAACACCAAAGTTTAAGAAACACATCTTGATGGATGAACTGCAACACAGACCCCCAAATAACTGAATGGTGACTCAGTGAGTGAGGTTACCGCATGTAGACCCCTGAAATGTTCTGAAGATTAGGGGCGCCTGGGTGGCTCGCTCGGTTAAGAGTCAGACTTCAGCTCAGGTCATGATCTCATGGTTTGTAAGTTCGAGCCTCAAGTCAGGCTCTGTGCTGACAGCTCAGAGCCTGGAGCCTGCTTCACATTCTGAGTCCCCCCCGCCCCAAACATAAATAAATATTTTAAA
Source organism: Mungos mungo (assembly GCA_004023785.1). NCBI lineage: Eukaryota > Metazoa > Chordata > Mammalia > Carnivora > Herpestidae > Mungos > Mungos mungo. Next base: position 23,771 of record PISW01008212.1, read on the forward strand.
AACTCTTTTAAAAAAAGAGAAATGTTCTGAAGTGAAATGAGACGGCATTAGTGAAAGAGTTCTGTTAAGAGCCACGGAAATCCTGGCTGCTACTGTCGCCATCTCATTTGTGAGATTGATCAGTTACTGGTTTTGCTATTCTCAGGCTTGTTCTGGTAGAAGGAGTGGCCCAGAAGTCGTCCCACTCAGCCCCTGGCAGTGGTAACAGTAACGATGAGTAAGTGTGTCCCCCCGGGGCCTCGCACCCACCTCGTCCACCGGCGGGTACAAGGCAAAGAGCTCCGCCTGCCGATTGGTCCTCCGGGCCTCCTCGTTCTGCTTCTCGAAGTCCTCGGCGCTCACCTGCTGCAGGAGGTTTTCCAGCCGCTGGTCGGGCTGCAGGCTGCGGAGGTCGAAGCCACAGGCAGTGGCGGGGCCTTTCCCGGACACGTCACACAGCACACTTAAGTGGCGGGGGCGCGCCTGCGAGAAAAGACACTTCTTGTGAGAGACAGCGCGGGTCTCAAATGTTTTTTTTAATGTTTTTTATTTATTTTTGAGAGACAGAGAGAGACAGAGCAAGGAGGGGAGGGTCAGAGAGAGAGGGAGACACAGAATCTGAAGCAGGCTCCAGGCTCTGAGCTAGCTGTCAGCACAGAGCCCGACGCAGGGCTCGAACCCATGAACTGTGAGATCATGACCTGAACTGAAGCCGGACACTTAACCGACTGAGCCACCCAGGCGCCCCGAGATCACAGGTCTCAAGTGGGTATGGAAGCATCTGGGATGCCAACCCCCTGTACCAGTGTGGGATTACAGACTCACACTTCAAGTGGCTTCTGAGCAAACTAGGGTTTTGCCAAGAATCACATCTTAGCTTCCTGGTCGGACAATCCTGAAAGGAAATGTCTCCTTCCCATCTGGAAGCAGATAATTTACCCATTGGATGTAAATAAACTGGTCCTTGAGGAGAGGTTTGAACCCAGCACCGCGTTCCTGTTGGTTTCGGGGCACGTTCTTTTCTGGAGACGGGAGCCAAGTCTCTTGGGAGCTGTGCTCAGGTCTCACGGTCACACAGAGCAGAGCTGGAATAAGGTATCGTGGAAAGGGGGCTGGGCCGGAGCACGGAGGGTCCCTGTCCTAATCTCAACTCCAGAACTTGGCTTTGAAACTGGAAACAAGATGATGCAGGAGAAGCTTTCCCCATTAAACCTCATATAAATTCCCAAACTGAATCATTATGCTTCCGAAGACAGAGATGCGGGGGTGGGAACACTCTTTACAGGACTTTAGTAACAGTTATGGAATACGCACCCGGGCAGAAAGCAGGAAAGCATTTGCTATTCAAATAGCGCCCACTTTGAGCTGCAGTGTGTTTGAAAAAAGTTGTAACGCGTTCACAAGCAGGTGCTTTATTCCATGAGGAATGTTTCAGTAACAGGGAACTGTAAACCCAACCAAAGATTTGGCAAAGACTATACAACCATAATCAATGATACGTCATAAGAATATAGATGAAATTATTATAGACATCTATAAAATTAACGGTAAAATGTTTTCCCAAAGTTCTACTAAATGGACACGCTACTCTACAATGTCTCTATAATATATGTTTTGTGACATCCATTGATCTTATAAAAACTCTACTCTGTTAAGTCACAAGTTTGATCTAACTGAATATTCTAGCAATAATCAGTATTAGTACTTTAATCATTGATACCTTTTCGGCTTAGAATTTATGAGCGCCTTGGGAAAAGGAAGTGAATTTCCCAAGATTCTCTAAAAGGATGTCAAGAAACATACATCATCTCCATAATGGATTCTGAGTATAAACTGGACAAGTGAGCAAGTGGGCAAGGAGTGTGAGGACAAGAGCATCTCGGGAACACTGTTTATAGTAACAAAATAAGAGGAACAGGGGTGCCTGGGTGGCTCAGTTGGTTAAGCGTTCAACTTTGGCTCAGGTCATGATCTCGAGGTTCGTGGGTTCAAGCCCTGCATCGGGCTCTGTGCTGACAGCTCAGAGCCTGGAGCCTGCTTCGGATTCTGTGTCTTCCTCTCTCTCTGACCTTCCCTTGCTCTGTCTCTCAAAAATAAATAAAACATTAAAAAAAAGAGAGAGGAACAATCTAAATGCCCCCCAAAAGAGCAAGCATTAGGAGATTCTGGAATTTGCATCCACTGGAATGTTATGGAACCATTTAAAGAAAACCGGAGTAAACACACATTCATTGGAAGGGAAAGATGGTCAGTCTGTTGGATTGTTCCTACGACGATGGAGCGCATCCAATATCATGTATAATATGATCTAATTGTTAGGAAACAGCTGTGTGCCGCGGAGCTGCGTCATACACGTACGGCAGTTACGTGGATTCCGGCATCTGGCCTCACACTCCCCTCGGCAGGCGCCGAGACTGGCAGTGACGTGGGAGATGCTGACGGTTGTCTCACTGTCTGAGCGTCGCTGCACCATGAGTATTAGTCTAACACTTAAAACCACACAACCTCTGCACCATGGGACTCTGTAACGCAGCCGATGACCTAGTTGAGTGCAGTGAGTAGTTGGAACCGGAGGGCTGCGTGGGGGTGCTGGTAATTCGCCTCCTGTTTTTCAGCTTCAAACGTTACACTTGGACTCAGCAAGTCTCATTCTGGCTTTGCCACGGCTCCCTTTGGGTTCCGCCAGGAGGGGGCCCTATGGGGAGACTGGCCGATTGGAAGGGGAGAAGGGGCCGGCTCCTCCCTCTTTGCTTGCGTTTCCTTACATTTTGGTAGTGACAGTTGGTTACGGCTTTCGGCTTCTTTGGGCACTTCTAGAACTATCCTCCTCTCACCTCCTTGGCGCTACCAGCAGAGGAAGGTCAGAGTCTAGACTCCCTGACCGTGTAGGGTCTTTCTTCTGAGACCCGGAAGTACCACCTGGAGTTAGGTCCTGCCCCCACCCAGTGACCTGAGTCCCAGCTCTGAAGCCACTCTTCAGAGCTTCTAGGTTCGGATACCTCCAAACTCTGCCCACTAGACCCACAGCTCTGGAATGAGGTCCCGGGACCAGGGGCATCAGCGTCTCCTGGGAAATGCTGACTAGAAATGCAGTTATCGAGGGCGGCCCCGGAACTGGTGAGTCGGAAACACTGGCCCCTAGTTCAGAGTTCAAACAAGCCCTCCAGGGGACTGCGGTGAAGCCCCCCGTTTAGGCCCCAGTGATGTTGCTGTCGTTTCTGTAGGAGTTCAAGTCTCCTGTTCGGTTCTCTGGTCCGCCAAAACCTGCTTAACCAATTCTCCATGTTAAATATTTTTGTCATTAAGATATGTGGGGTGGGGGCGCCTGGGAAGCTCAGTCGGGCAAGCGTCCGGCTGTCCGGCTTCGGCTCAGGTCATGATCTCACGGTTCGTGGGTTCGAGCCTCAAGTCAGGCTCTGTGCTGACAGGTAGCTCAGAGCCTGGAGCCTGCTCAGATTCTGTGTCTCCCTCTCTCTCTGACCCTTCCCTGCTCGCACTGTCTCTCTCTGTCTCTCAAAAATAAATTTAAAAATTAAAAAAAAAAGATATCTGGGGTGGCTTCTCTGATATCTGACCGAGACAAGGACTAATTGAGTTGGTCACAATGTAAAATAAAAACTGAATTAGGTCAGGACAAATGGGTGGCTCCATCAGTGAAGCATCTGATTCTTGGTCTCAGCTCCGGTTATGATCTCATAGTTCCAGAGTTCGAGCCCCTCGCCCAGCTCTGTGCTGACAGTGGAGAGGCTGCTTGGCATTCTCTCTCCCTCTCCCTCACACTCTCTCAAAATAAATAAAAATAAACTAAAAAAAATTGAATTTAGTCAAAATTATCAGTGAAAAATCCATTAAAACCCCCACAGAGCACAGGTATCCCATGTTTCAGGAAGCCCACCATATTCGGTACTACAACGATGGCTGACGTCTAGATAGAGCTCAGCTTGCCTGTAGAGAGAGGTTGCTTGAAAAACAAGTAGGATTTCAAAACTCCTAGTCATTCAGCATGGGGAGATGCTTATGAGAGCCAAGCTGAAAGATCCACCAGTTCAGAAGACGTCCTATAGAAATGTGGGCGAATCCCTTCCCCTTTGTTTGATTCTTCCCACCCATGAGATGGACAAGCTGGAACAGAGCACTGGCTTCCTTAAAAAAATGTTTCACTGTGGTAAATATACAGACAATTTACCATGTTAATCAACTTTTTAGTGCACGGCTTGGCGGTGTATGGTCACACGGTTGGACAGTCAGTCTCCGGAACGCTTTGACTGTGCTCATCTGTGGGGCAGCCCCACACCCATCGGTCACTTCCATTCCTCCCTCTTCCTGCGTCCCTGGCACCCACCCTGCTCTGTCTTTAGGGATCTGATGACTCTCGGGAACTCACGTATGTGGAATTATCAGTTTTTGTTCCTTTGTGACTGGTTGTTATGTAGCCTGTATGGAGCACAAAGTGTGTGCTGACACTGTCCTAAATGCTTTATGCAAATTAACTCACTGAATACTCAAAAGACCCGATGTGTGAGTTACTAGCTGTTATTGTCATGAGCCTTATGGACTTGAATGTGTATGTCCCTGGAAAATTCTTATGTTGAAATCCCAATGCCCAGTTGGGAGGTAGGACCTTTGGGAGGAGATTAGGTCATGAAGATGGGGCCTTAATGAATGAGACTAGTGCCCTTCTAAGAAAAGACATGAGAGGGTTTATTTCCTCTCTCTTGGTCTCCACTGTGTGGAGATACATCAAAACATGTCTGGGGGCGCCTGGGTGGCTCAGTTGGTTGAGTGTCCGACTTCAGCTCAGGTCATGATCTCACAGTTCAGGAGTTCGAGCCCCACATCGGGCTTTGTGCTGACAGCTCAGAGCCTGGAGCCTGTTCTGGATTCTGTGTCTCTGTCTTGCTCTCTGCCTCTCCCCCACTCATGCTCTGTCTCTCTCTCTCAAGAATTAAAACATAAAAAATTTTATTAAACAAAAACATAGGTGTCTTCAAACAGGAAGAGGGCTCTCATCAGGAACCAAATCAGCCAGCACCTTGACCTTGGACTTTCCCACTCTCTGAACTATGAGAAACAAATGTCCGATGTTTCAGTTCCCCAGCCTACGGCAGTCTATTACACAGCCCAAACTGACTAAGACAGGAGCTTCCCTTGAATAAGTAATAAGTACTTGTTAGAGAAACTGTCAAATTGAGAAAAGAATGCTCTGGGGTGCCTAGGTGGCTCAGGCAGTTGAGCGTCTGACTTCAGCTCAGGTCATGATCTCACAGCTCGTAAGTTTGAGCCCTGTGTCGGGCTCTGTGCTGACAGCTGGGTGCCTGGAGCTGCTTCAGAGTCTGTGTCTCATTCTCTCTCTGCCCCTCCCACGCTTGTGCTCTGTCTCTCTCTGTCTTTCAAAAATAAATAAATGTAAAAAAAAATTTTTTTAAAGAGAAAGGAATACTTTTTAAGAATTAACAGGAGTCCAAAGATAATACCTTCTGTGTTTCTATAGGCAACTTTTTCCCACCAAATTAAAAATTTCGATTCCCCGTCATTGTTCTTCATTTCGATTCCTGATTTTGGTTTACCATTAGTATTTCCCAAAGTTTCCAAATCCTCTTCTAAGATTTCAATGGCTCCATAATTTTAACAGATGCACAAAATATATATGTTCAACTATACCTCCGCAGAGTCCCTACCTGAGTTCTCAAACTATCCAATCAACCATGGCTGTCCTCCTCTAGAGAAATTATTCAAATGCATTCAATGGAATGTACCAGATTCAAAATATTTACTTTGCCCAGTTAACTCGGATGCTTCCATTTTTTTTGCCAAAGGGTCTAAATATTCTCAAATCTAAACTAGTGTCAAAGTCAGGGAGTTGTGATTTAAAATGAGAAGAGACCGAGTGAAGAGACCGTCATTTCCCATTGAGTAGACTCGGGTGAGAACATGATTCCTCCAAGACCACACAAAGGTTGACGAGGATGGTGAGGAAGCAGGTCCCCTAAGGCGCGATTTCATTTATGCCTTTGGGTCCCCCGTACCCAAAGCTCTTTTTCTAATATAAGTATTTCCTAATTTTTCCTTTCCCCTCCTGAAATGTAATATACCAATGACATAACTTACTTACACAGAATTATTTTTAAAGTGAGCTCCAAAAAATTTAATGGAACGAGGAGATAAAAGTAAAAATTATAATAAAAGAGATGGCTTTATTATCCTCCTTGTTTTCCGGGGGAGGAAACCGAAGCCCAGAGCCTGGGGCATCGGGGCGAGTAAGTGGCAAAATCACAGAGAACCCAGGCGGTCTGTCCTCAGTGTATCGCTGTCACTCCGCATGGCACCTGCCTTAGGGACACCGCTGGGTCTCCTCAGGAACTGTCAACAGGGGCGGGCTCCACAGGCACCCTCCCCTACTTCCACCTGTCTTCTTGTGAAAACGTGTGGGTTTTCATTTGAACAGTAACTTCTGTAGCTACAAACAGGTTTGAAAAAAAAAAAAAATCCCTGACTCGGATGGTAGAGTCCTTCCTCCCTGGCATTCTCGGAGCCTAGCCCTTTTTCTAGTTAAAACGTCAACAGCATGCCCTGGGCAGAACAGTGCGGTAACCTGGTAACCATGTTTGTTGACAGAAAATACCTGTGCGCTGGGTTCACTGCTCTCCAAGGATTCGGACTCAAACGTCTGTTTCTGAAGCGTCTTGTGAAAGTCTTTGCGGGATCCAGTCTTTTTAAAGCTGCAAATCTCTGAACTTCCTTGGTGTCTTTTATTGTTGTTACATCATTTGGAGAGAGAGAGAGAAAGACAGAGATACACACACATTAGATTAAAAATAAAAGCAAGGGCTTCAGCGTACGTAGGGCACTGAAAGATCTTGCAAAGAGAGACCGATTGTTAATGCCTCACGTCTAACTATGCACCAGGCCTAACACAAGGCCGTGCTGTGACGAGCTGCAGACTTGCCTCCTGGCTGGCTCATTATCAAAGGCAGGGGTGGTCTGGGAAAATGCCACTTTGGAGGTGCGGTCATTTCAGCCGCGGGGCATTTGGCTCCAAGCTGCCGCTAAACTGTGACCCCAGTGTTAAGAGGCTGGAATAAATCTAGCAATATGCAGAACAGCCAATAAAGATCGTTTGAAGATAAAAATAGAGGAAAACATTTCATGTCCCCATCAGCGTTCTTAATAATGAATTAAAAAGGCAGGACATGGTGAAGAAAAAATAGAGAGAAATGACGTACGTGCCCCAAATCTCTGCTAATATTCTTAATTTCCACTCCGTGAACTCCATTAAAATTGTGTTTCAAAAATGTCTAGCTCTGAAAAGCGTTTAAAGGATAACGCTACCATTGTCAGTGAAGAAATGAGACCACCCTGAAAGAGGCGACGGAGAGAAGTTGTCAAATAATAACTACAGAAACCACATGCTTATTTCTGACTCAAAGTCTTCTTGGAAAACAGGCTGTGAAGTCAACCGCACAGTCACGCCGCCATTTTGTTTGATTTCTCCCACTATTCGAAACCCCCTGAGCAGGTTGGTAAAAGGATATGAAATGAGTTAGGATTTATTAGGCAGATCAAATGGCAGACAGATTAAGCAGGAGATGTGGGAGAGCTACTAGCAACGATCCAAATACAGAGCCTATAACTCTTTGGGAGGGATGAAGTGTTGGGTGATGCACAGAGCTGGTAGTCAATAAATTTTAGTTGATTAAGTTAATTAAAGGAAAAATGAGATGTCCCAGGGTCGTCTGCACAGAGAACCAGCTCTGTCCTTAGATTTTATTGTGCTCTAAAGACAAGCCATTTGTTTTGTGTGAAAGGAGACAAGAAATAGCCTAGAAGAGGTGCAAGACGGGCTTGGTGACTAATTCAAGTCAAAGTTTACTATAAATGGTCATCATTAGTGTCTCTTGGCCACTTGCATTGCCCTGATCCAAACCTGTATTGATGGGGCTGGGTGAGGAGCAGGCCAATTTGGGGAACCAAAAAAAAATTAGTAAGTGAGTAAGGTATACTCTGAATAAGGAAATAAGACTAAACATTTAGAAAAGATTTCAAGAGAAACATCCGGAATCATTTCTGGTTTGGAATTCCTAAGCACCAACACAATAAATGAAATTTAAAATATCGTATTGTTCATAGACATCAATTCCCAGAAAGGATTTTGGGGGACCCCTTCAGACAATTCCTCGGAAGTAATAACTACTTAATATATTGAAGAAAATGATTTTGGTTCCAGTTGTTCTAAGTGTGCAAATGGTAGTGTTTAGAAGAGCAGATACACGTGTGAACAAAATTTATTTTATATTATAGTATTTATTTTCTATGAACAGAAGATCTTTGAGAGAGAGAGAGAGAGAGAGAGAGAGAGCGAGCGCACCTTACATGGGACTTCATAAACCCGTTAGCTTCTTAGAAGTTATTCTCATCAATATAAACTTAGGAACATCCATATGTGTGCTGGCTGAGTGGCTTTGCTAGCGCACAAAATGTTTTGGGTTTTTTTTTTTTTTGGACTCTCTTTAAGAAAAACTTACATGTAATATAATGTCCTGGGGGGAAAGCACCCAACTCAAAATAGTGGTAAATAGGGAGTTGCATCCTAAGATTCCTCTTGTAATTACAACATACAGAATCTGTGATTATTTTCCCCACAGAGTCCAATGTTAAGGGGAAAAACTCCCAAAGGAATTAACTAGAGGCACCTCGGTTAAGTGTCCAACTTCAGCTCAGGTCATGATTTCATGGGTTGTGGGTTTGAGCCCCACGTTGGGCTCTGTGCTGACAGCTCAGAGCCTCAGGCTTGCTTTGGATTCTGTGTCTCCCTTTCTTGGTCGCTGCCCCATTTGTGCACGCTCTCTCAAAAATAATTTAAAAAACACTAAAAAAAGTAATTCTAAAATCAAATGCAAGTAGTGAGTTAAAACACAAATTTCACGCCTTGGTATCTGCCCTTTGCCCTTCTTGGAACTTGTACACTCCAGAGAGTACTGATGCCAAAGGTTCGATGTGACATGTCTCCTCACAAGGCCACCTGCTCAGGCCACAGAAATAAAAATCAGGAAGCAGCCTAACTTGAGACGCCCTGGGCCTTGGTGACCAGAACTATATCTGCCTTAGCTTTCTATCTTGTCCCATAACGTGCACCTATCCGAGTGTTTACTGCCAACTAACAACACACACACACACACACACACACACACACACAGCCATACATCTGCCCCCATTTTCCTCAATCACTTCTCCCCAGAGCGTCTGCTTCTTCACAGGCGAGGCATAAACCCGAGCTGAATTCTAAGATACTTGCCCAGCTTTAAGATTTTATGATAAAAAGTTCATACACTGTATCTGGAAACATGCAAATCAATTTTCTCCAAAAGATGCTTAAATCTGGGAGAAGTCAGATTCATTTGGCTATTGTTCCTTTGCCATTTTATGCCAATGGAGGCTTGCTTTCTCCATTGTCCTCTGGTTAGAATGTTTTCTGGAGGCCTTTATATGAACCCCAAAGACACTGACAAACGGGCAGGACAAAAGCGAGCCGCTGAATATGAGAACTTCCTTTCACAATAGTGTGCTGTGAGTCCATGCGCGCACTGGCCCGGAGGACGTGGAGGACGGAAGGCATTGAGCCTGACGTCCTCCCTGGTGGTGTGTTTGGAACCAGAGCAAACTTTTCTCCCCTTCCTCATTCTAGATTTAGCATCTACTTCCCCATTTTGACGTCTCAGAAAGTCACAGAGCTCCCTTGTGGCAGCAGCGGCGGAGGCTGGGAGGGGGCAGGGCTGGCAAGGGCGCAGAGATGACTCATTTCAGAAGCGCCCGCCACGGAAGGCAGAAACCGCCCTCGGGTAGGTAGTGTGGCCGCTGGCTGAGCGTCACTGGCCACCAGAAGCCCAACCTCATGACTCGACCCAGGGAACTGAGCCAAATAAAGCCGTGCTCCTGTGGAGCCTATCTGCGGACCAGAGAGAGTCGGGGAAGTAGGCCAAGCGGTAGAAAAACTATTCTCCTAAAATGAGCACAACCTGCTGCTTCTCGAGAGAACTGTACTCTTTTCCTCCAAACATTATTATTGTGTACTTGAGAATCCCAAACATATTTTAAAGACCAAACTCTTTTTTTTTTTTAGTTTATTTATTTATTTTGAGAGACAGGCCGCGTGCAAGCATGCATGGGGGAGGGGCAGGAAGACGGAGAGGGAGAGTCCCAAGCAAGCTATGTTTGCACTGTCAGCACAGACCCTGATGCGGTGATTGAACTCCCAAACTGTGAGATCATGACCTGAGCCAAAATCAGGAGTTGGTCGCTTAACCGACTGAGCCACGCAGCGTCCCAAGACCAAACTCGTTAGGGGCAGTGTGGAGTCGGCAGCATTTGGCTGTAGAGTCCAGGACCTGGGTTCAGCTGCCGCCGCCTTCTGGTTAAGCATCTGACTCTGGATTTCCACTCAGGTCATGATCTCACAGTTTGTGGGTTTGAGCCCCACGTTGAGCTCTGTGCTGATGGCGTAGAGCCTGCTGGGAATTCTCTCTCCCTCTCTCTGTGCCCCTCCCCTGCTTGTGTTCTCTCTTTCACTCAGAATAAAAAAATAAACTTAAAAAAAATAACTTCCCTATAATCTCAAGGTCATGAAATTCAAGGAGACCCTCAGGAACTATTCCAGAGTAAATAATACGACAGCCATGTGACATCTCAGTGCACTGCATGCCTTTCAACTAGGTCCTTTTGCTCTAAAGGGCATTCTTGGGACATCTGGCAACGCTGAATAGGGTCTGAGGATTAGATGGTAATGATGAATGCATGTGAATTTCCTGAAGGTGAGGGCTATATGCTAATTATGATGGAGAACATCCTTGTTTATAGAAATCACACACTAGGGGCGCCTGGGTGCCTCGGGCAGTTGAGTGTCCAACTTCCGCTCAGGTCATGATCTCACAGTTTGTAAACTTGAGACACACAACAGGTTCGGTGCTGTCAGTGCAGAGCCTGCTTTGGATCCTCTGTCCTGCCCCTTCCGCACCGGTGCTCTCTGTTTCTCTCTCTCTCAAAAACAAATCAACCGTTTTGAAAAGAGAAATTACACACTGAAGTATTCAGCAGTAATGGAGAATCAGGATGGCAACTTACTCCCAAATGGCTTGGAGGAGGGGGGAAAGGATCTTTGTATTACACTCGTGAGCTTCTGTAAATTTGAGATGGTGTCAGAATAAAAGGAAGAGAGTAAATGTTAGGTGTCTGGCACTGTGTTATATGTAATACAGTCCGCTAATGGGTGCTGCTTACCAAGATGGGCATCCACGCAGCGGCTCCCGTGAGTACAGGAGCTGCCATGTCCAGAGACACCTGAGGGATTCACGCTACCTGCCAGCCCTCTAACATCCCCCTGTGGCTTCGTGGTTGTAACCAACGGCTGGCTTGTCTACAATACCCCCACCCCTTGCCTCTACATGGGGAGGCAAGAAAACGTTGCCGTGTGATCCTTCCAGACCACCCTGTACAGTGGCCAAGTGAAGTTTCTTTCCTTCTCCCGTTCAACACATGTTTAGAAAGGATCTCCTGAGACCAAGGCACCAAAGAGGATGCCAAGAGGAAGACACAAGAATCCTAACTTTCCAGGAGTCCCTGTCCTCCGTGAGGTCACAGTCTAGTGAGAAAATGCCACGTACTTAGCAGGGGAGATAAACATTCGGACAAGTCACCAGAACGCAATGCAGAAGATGACCAGAGCTCCTGAGGGATATACAAACAGCATGCTTTGAAAATTCACAGAAGGGAGCAATTTCCTCCAGCGGCTTCCTTCCTAGCCAGGCCGGGGAAGGCTTCGTGACAGCCCCGGCCTGCGGGCTGCCGTGGGTGCGGGGCCGCGGGCCTGGGAGCGTGTGCGTCACCGCTCAGGCATGGCCCGGTGATTTCCACAACTGGGTTGCTCTTTGTAACTGCAGCGGCTGATGAGCCTTGCTTGCTCGTAGAAAGCAAACAGCCAAGCACCTTGACAGCCAGCAAACAAATGCATGTCATGATAAGCAATTATTGATCAGGGAGACATTTTTATGGTGTTTTGGGAGTAACTGAATTATAGGCACTGATGGGTTTGAATTTTAATTGTTTACCAGTTCACTGGGAGTAAAATATGGAGTCATAAAACAGATGATACCCCATTCCTTGATGTCCCAGCTCTCCTTGAGCACGACCTTCCTTCAGAATTACCTTAATCACCCAGGACGGAAGACAAAGTCTAAGGGCTTTTACTACGGTGCTCATAACACTCATGAAATGTTTCACTGTCGCGGCAGATAATACACCGAGAATAAATAGCACGTAAACAAGTTTAACTACTTAAGAGTTTGACTTTCTACCAAGACACCAAACACATTCTTAAGTTCATCGCTTTTTAGTTCACTGAGAGAACCTGGCAGAGGAAGTGGTGCTTAAACATTTCATGCGACTCAAAAGATGCCGCCAACATCAGTCCTTGCAAAAGTATCAAGTATTTGGACGTGAGCTGATACCAACACGCAGCCACCATTCTATTCATCAGATCAAGGGTCTTTTCCAAAAGTCACGGAGAGAAAACATTATTATTTTTGGAGCAATGACACTGAATTTTATGCTACAGACATGAAAGGTAGAATGGAATCCATTCAAGGCATCTTCTGGTCTAAGCCACACACACATGTCCAGTAGGAAAATATATTTCCCCCAAAAGAAGATCATGCATTTTGTGATTCTGTGTAGTTTAAGCTTTCTTATGAAGCTAAAAAGAAATTCCAGAACTTTCCTCTATCCTTCATGGGCAGCACTCTTGTCTGATTTAAAAGTCTCAATTACAGATCTTGAGTGGCAAATGCTCTATAGAATTATGAGCGTGGGAGGGACCACAAGTGGCCATTACTCCACTCCCCTGCCCCCTAAGTGGGATTCAAAGCCATTATCACAGATAGCAAGGACATAAAAGACTATCCTTAAATATTACAGAGAAATGTAATATCAGCAAGGAGATAATGGAGGAATAAAAGCACTAACTAAATCAGTGTTTGACTGCATGGTTATGGATGACAGGGACATGTTCACGGAAGGTGAAATGGCTTCATTAAGTGTGGTATGGTCTTCCAGAAGAAAGGAGTTTACCAACCCCCAACAGTGCGTTTAAATGTATGGGACAGAGTTTGGGGTTCATTCCTTTAACCTGCTAATACAAGTGCTTTTTCTGAAGCCTTCAAGTCTTACTTCACTTGAGAGGAATATTTTGGATAGGTTGAATTGGAACGAGATAATCCCTAAAGTAGTAGGCCTTTTGCTTTTCCAAATTTTTTTCTTTATTTCAAGAATATATAAATTATAGTAGTTATGATGGGAAATCAACCCTGGATCATTAAATGAAAAGAAACTCTCAATAACACTGAGTTGTCCCCTGCCTTTTTTCTTTGCATGTCCTATCTCAGTAATAGGTCTAATTGAAATTATTTGTCAATTAGGCAGGGACAACAGAGGCATACTCTGTAATACTATTTAATAAATATCGTAAGTGTAGCTAGTCTATTGCCATATGCCAAGAAATCTTAGTATTTTACAGGTGTTAACTTATTTACTGTATACAATATAACTTATGAGGTAGGCGCTATTCTAATTCCTATTTTTCTGATGAAGAAATTGCACAAAAAAAATAGTTTGCCTTAGGCCATACAACTAGCTAGTGGTGGACCTAGGACTTGAATCCATTGACTCCTGCTCCAGAGAAATAACCATTCTGTGAAACAATATAATAAACCATAGTAAAGGATTAGACCTTACATTTAATGAGTGATTAAGTCAGGAAGTCTCTTAGATTTCAATCCACTGATTTGTGGGAACAATTATAATTCATCCTCTTTGGATTACAGTTTGGTGAGTTTTGACAAGTGCAGACATTGGGTAACCACCACCACAATCAAGAGTTAGAACAGTTCCAGAGGAGGATGGCCAGAGGAGGATGGCCCTTTGCAGCCAAGTCCCTTCTCCACCCCTAGACCCTGGCAACCAGTGATCTGTGTTCTGTCCCTACCGCTCTGCCTTTTCCAGAACTGATATTACAAAATGGAATCATGAAATTATCTTTATTTGTCGGGTTTCTTTCAATTCACATCGTATAACTGAGACTCCTCTCTGTGGCGGGATGTATGAAGATTATGTTCCATCTTATTGCAGAGTAGTATGCCATCGTATGGATGTACCAGAGTCTGGTTATCCATTCTCCAACTGCATGTGATCTGCGTTGTTTCTAATTTTTGGTAATCACAAATAAAAGTGCTATAAATATTTTCATATAGATTTATATGTGAATGTACATTTTCATCTCACTTGGGTAAATACCTAGGCGTAGGAATTCAGGTGGTGTAAGTGCATATTTAACTGGGATTTTGGGATAGATAAGGGAAGAAAAATCAGTGATAGAAACAACATTCAGAAGGTACATAATACAGCTTCCAGTTTGCAATAAACATAAAATTTCAGGAATGTATATTTTATTCTGATCAATCATGTTCAGCAGTGGCAAAGATATGGGGTGCGGGGCAGGGTTGACAGGGACAGGGCAGTTTCATGCCCAGGTGGTAATGGTGTGAATCAGTGTAGCTTTCCTGGGGAAAAATCTGGCAGTACTTATGAGAATGTGTCATGTGTACTGGCTGCATTTCTACCCTCAGAAATACTCACACACGTGCATGTGCAGATGTCTACTGTGGTATTATTATAAATAATATGTGAACATACATAACATGTGAAAAATTACATGTGAGTTAATTATACTTGAAAAATGAAGACAAGTACAATGTCCATCGATAGAGAAAGATCCAATAACTTATGACACGTCTTCGCCCCTGGGGTACCAGGCTGTGAGGGACACACACGTATATATACACATATTTACATACATGCACCTACATATGTAATATTTATGTAAAGCATAAATATCCATGTGTATATTTGCGAGGGTGTGAAAAGCAGCTCTGGAAGTCTACAGCGAAACATGCGTGCAGTTCAGAGTGGGCTGAAGAGAAGGGCAGGGGGTGAGTGAGGAGCGACACAAGACTGCTTTTCACTTAATACACTTGACATTACTTGATTTCTTTCCAAATGAGCATGGATTATTTGACACATAAAATAACAAATTCAAAGGAGAGCCAGTTAATCACTAAGTAACAACCGGCTGGCAACCCCTATTGTGTTCTCTGCCAACTTCCCAAACCACTGCCAGAGAAGACGCGGACACAATGGAAGCTCACCAGAATGATCCGATAACACGTGAATCTGGCCAGAATCTCGGTGGATCGGATGGGCTGGCAGAACGAGTTCCCGTGCTTCGTCTCCCCAGAGGGGCGCTCAAAGGAAGGCACCTGTTGCTTCCTTCCTGTCCGTGCCTGAGCAGTCAGTACCTACATTCGCCAGAAAACTGAATGCTTCTTCTTCACCAGAGTGGCTTATGTACAGAGCTCCTCCCGGGTTCTGCCTGGTTGCACTCATTTGCACCACCACCACAACCCCGACGTCCTGTGCCCGTCTCTTTCCACCGCCATTCAGCAATGATTAAGAAACAGCTCTGAGAAAACAACTGAGCTAGCGATGTATGCAGGGTTGGGAGAGGAAGGGCATCTGGGAACAGTGGACTGGATTCTCCCCACATACAAAATCTTAAAGGTGCGCAGAGTGGGGCAGAATGCTCTCTGGGGGGGAGCGTGCGCTAGGAACTGAAGCTTCCATGTTCAGAGTATCAGGTTCAGAGTACCAAAGAATCAAACAGTGGGTAGAAAAAGGTGCTTCCTCACTAAATCACCAGTCAAAGCTTCCGAAACGGACGAGTTTCAGAGGTGCACACTTCTACCTAATTTCTGGGAAAGGAACTGGACCTTTACACAAGTGAGCAGAAAACAGGACCAGTGGCAGTCCCCGTCTCTGGCATGTTGTCACGCACAAAGCAGAAATCGCTTTGTTTTATGGGGGGAGGGGAGGTAAAAATTTGCATAAAATAAAAATACTGATAATCATTGTTCCTACAGAAGAGATGAAAACAAATGGAGACACATAAGAAAACAGAACAACAATCAAGTGGCTCATGGTCTGGATTAACATTTTAATCCAAAATTCCTAGTAAATAATATCAGGTTTGTGAATTAAAATTCAAGCGTGACAGCAAAAACAGAAATCACAGGGGAAAATATGAATATAGATTTGATTACATAAATAATTTTGTTTGTTAAAAAATTACGAGCAATTTTGAAAGACAACACGCTGGGTGAGGAATCTGTATAATACGACAGACAAAGGGTTAATATCCCTAACAAACAAACATAATCCTAGAGATAAAGAAGCCCAGACAAATACATTAATAGAGGCGCAGGACACGAAGGAAAAATGACAAATAGCCAACAAATATAAGAAAAAGCAGGCCCCGTTTCATAATTTAGAAAATGCAAATGAAAGACAGTCTCTTTACAAGTAATTTGGAAATTTATGAAAAGATAGCATCCAATATTCTTAGGATTCATGCATATTTGTTAATAATCTTTCCAATGTATTATTCCCAAATTCTTAAATTTGTGCTTAACCTCAGACACAGAAATTCCTCCTATAGGGATTTATTCTGAAGAAAAAAATAATCATAGATTTGCACAGGGATGTTACTATATTGAGGTATAATACTAAAAAAGACTTACTATCAAGACTGAAAAAGCATCATGCTACAAAATAGTATCATGATGTGGTTTAGTTTTTATACAAATATATACATATAAAGAAATATGATTCAAAGGTTATGCATCAAATGTTAATCGTAGTTTTGTGTCTATAGTGAAATCGAGTGATTTTTTTTCTCCTTTGGTTTCCCTACAATCTCTAAAATTTCTATAATGAGTGTTCTGAAAGAGTCCTTTTTTAAGTTTGTCCAAGATTGAGAGAGGGAAAAAAAGAATACCCCAATGGGAATTGCCACGAGGAATGAAAAAGTACAGTGTCCCAAGAAGAAAATAAAAACCAAATGTCGTAAAATGGACCTTTCTATTTATTGTCCCTTCTCAGACATTTTTAGAAACCTAATGTCCAGAAAGTATCTCTAATTATAACATTTAAAAGCTTGAGAACAACTTGTTCTGAAGTTTTTTATGTATTACCAACAAAGCATAATCTTACTTGACTGCCTGACAAACTTCGCTTTCCATTCACGTTAGAAATTAGAATACATGATGGATTAGCATCGAACTTTCTCTTAATTACTTTTTACAAGCGATGCTTTCTCTTGCTCAGCTATTGAAAACAGCATGCTTACGGACGCTACTCCAAAAAACATCAGCACAAGTTCAATGGCACACTTCCAGGAGCCGGATAAAACCCAACCCCAACGTCTTTCATCATCTATCCCATTGAACAGTAACTCTTACTGGCGTATAAGAGAGTCAGTGAGGACAGCAGAATTTCAAACTATGTATGTCTTGGTAAAGGCTCTCTTTTTATTTTTTTTTAATGTTTATTTATTTTTGAGAGAGACAGAGCACAAGTGACGGAGGGGCAGAGAGAGAGGGAGACACAGAATCTGAAGCAGGCTCCAGGCTCTGAGCTGTCAGCACAGAGCCTGATGCACGGCTCGAACCTGTGAACTGTGAGATCATGACCTGAGCTGAAGTCAGACTTAACCAACTGAGGCCCCCAGGTGCCCCGTCAGATGTTTTTTTCTAGTGGGATGCAGCCCCAATCTGCAGACACTCCCTGGCCCGCTCCCCAACACATACACACATACAGGTTGAGGATTTTGGGGTGTATATATGTTTCTCATGGGAAAGTAATGTCCAGATCAGTGACCTAGGGACTAATATTGCAGCACATCTGATTAACTCAGGAGAGAAGGGCCCTTTTGGGTAGAAACCTAGCAAGTGATCTATTAGGTGGTCAAATATCTAAATGTTATCTTTCAATCTGAGGCCAAGTTTCAATTCATTTATTTCTCTGCCCCTAAGAATTCATCAGAATCGAAACAAAACAAAGAGGCCCTATTCTATATATTTTAAATGTAAATCTCCTTCAAGAGGTGAATGACTAAACAAACTTGATAAATCCGTACGGTGAAATGTTATTCGTCAAAAAGAGAAACGAGCTCTCAAGTTCCAAACAGACATAAAGGAAGAAGGGAAAACTATGGAGTCAGAAGGGTAAGTGGCTGCCAGGGAGAGATGGACGTGGGTTCGGAGGAAAATTTTAGGGCAGTAAAACCACTCTGTACGACACTGTGATGGCAGACACATGACATGGCACATTTGTCCAAACTCGTAGGTTGGACAACACAGAAAATAAGCCCTAATGGAACCTACGGACTTAAGTTAATCATAATGTATCACCAGGGCGCCTGGGGGGCTCGGTCGATTAAGGGTCCGACTCGTGATTTTGGCTCAGGTCATGATCTCATGGTTCATGGGTTTGAGCCCCGCGTCAGGCTCCGTGCAGACAATGCAGAGCCTGCCTGGGATTCTCTGTCTCCCTCTCTCTCTACCCCTCACCAGCTCGTGCATGCGGGCGCACTCTCTCTCTCTCACACTCTCTCTCTCAAAAGAAACTTTAAAAAAAATGATGTATCACGATGGGCTCATCAGTTATAACAAACATATCACACTTAAGTGAGGTCCATCAAAGAAAGCTGGAGTCAGGCAGGGGAGGCTGTGTACAGAAAAAGAAATCTGTCCTGGTCTTTACTCTGCAGGTAGGATCTGATCGACAGGGAAACGTGGCAGGGTGCGTCCAGAGGGAGCCAGCAAGGGCCGCGGTGTGGAGGGAGGCCTGAGTTACACTGAGGAATTGAGGAAGAGGTGCCAGGCCCACAGGAAAGGAAGCGGACCTGGGAAGTATGGGAAGTAAACTTCAGTACACACACTGGGGCCGGGTCATTAAAGCCCCTGAAAGGCAGGCAGGTGGAGGTTCTATTTTATACAGTAAACAGTATGGAGCCTGAGCGGGTGTTTGAATAGGGGCAAGAGACAGTCCCTCTGCATTTATTATTCACGACATGAGTATTTGCAAATTCCCTTCCTTGCTCAAATGTATTTGCAAAGGCCATGTGGGCACATGTGCAACAAACAAAAAACCAAACCGAACGAACACACCAACCCCTTAGAACCCTGAGATGTTGATGATATGGGGAACGTTCGCGGGTGGCCTAGGAGAACACCCAGTACTTGCTCTTCAGTTTTCCTGGAAACCCCAAACTGCATTTGCAAAATTTGGTTAGAATACAATTTTACAAGCTCACCATACGAGATACATAGATACGTCAAGAGAACAGAAAAATGAACTTACTTCTGGTTCACGATGAGCCACTCCCGGACATAGGTCTGAACACAGTCCCTGACGTGAGGGTCCAGTTCGACCCTAATGAGGTGGGAAATGAAATAAAACCATGTTATTACTGGAGAGATACAAGAAGACGGTCCCTTATCATAACTGAGGAGCGGAGCATGATTTCAAATGGAGTGGCAGCCCCAGAGGCACCCCGACCCATCCATCAACCCCATTTTCACTTCGATGAGACAAATAAGTTGGCATTTGACGCTTTGTGGGTTGTCTTTATTATAGAGGATCGTGTTAAACTCTACCGATCCCTTAGAGGCATTCCAACAGCAGAGAGGTAGAACCAGCTTTAATCACGTACGAAACCAGAGAAAGAAGGATAAATACCAATCTCTCACAGGGGTAATTGGGGGATATTTGCAGCTCATGTGCGACCGTGTTAGGACCTGAGCGTTTCCCTTTGGGAAAGCCATGAGGAAGAACAGGGGTCTTATCCTTTGGGGAGCTGACGTCGGCCTGGGTCGGGGACTGTTAATGCTCGTCATCCTGCGTCAGAGTGTGTCGCGGGAAAGACTCCCCAAGCTTGAAATCAGACGTCGCCAGCTCCACGCGGTACCGGAGCTTTTTGCTGTTTCCCCAAATGCTTTGGTTTCCAAGATAAATGGGTCTAAGGACTACATCCTCAGTACTGACTGCCCAGTTCCTAGCCCCGCCCCTATTAGCCAGGTGGGGCCAGTCACCCCACCCTTCTGTGCCTCAGTGTCCTCATCCTAGAGCACCGTTAGCACAGGAGTGTCTGCTTTAGGGGCGGGATGATTAGGTGAGCGTGGAAGTGCTCAGGAGGGCATCGGGCACGTGGTAACACATACAGGGTAGTTCACGCTTCCGACCTACTTATTACGTACTAGGTACCGACGTAACCAATTTATACGTATGAACTCAGCTCATTCTCACCCAGCCCCACAGGGTATGGGCTACCCACCATGTATTCTCAGTTTGCAGAAGGGGAAGACAAGGATCTTGTTCAGAGTCACCCGGGGAGGTGACTTAAACCCAGGCCGTCACCTGTGGGGTGCAGGCTTCCAGCCACCACTCTGTCTGAGCTCCCCCTGAGGTCTGGGTGCCCCGGCGGGAGCTGCTCTTTACTCTGGGGAGGACAGTGACGCCTCCCTGTGCGTGGATGACAATAGCAGGCTTTGGGGCCATGACTGAAAGAGCAGAGGCTGGTTTTTTTTTTGTTGTTTGTTTTTAAATGTTTTATTTTTGTTGAGACTGAGAGAAACAGAGCATGAGTGGGGAGAACAGAGAGAGAGGGAGACACAGAATCTGAAGCAGGCTCCAGGCTCTGAGCAGTCAGCACAGAGCCTGACGTGGGGCTCGAACTCATAAACTGTGAGATCGTGACCTGAGCTGAAGCCGGACGCTCAGCCGACTGAGCCACCCAGGCGCCCCGAGCAGAGGCTGTTTAAAAGTCATCACACAGACAGCGTGAGCTACAGATTCTGGCCCCAAGGCAGCATTATACTGAACCACTGAGGCTAAGGTAAAAAAACAACAATAACAAAACTGCCTCTTTCATCACAATTTAAATAATAAAAACCCTCCTATCTCTGAATCCATTTTAAGTGTCTCAAACAGGATTTTCCAAGATTCTTACCGTATACGAAAATAATTAAATAATGGGGCGCCTGGGGGGCTCAGTCGGTTAAGCGTCTGACTTCAGCTCAGGTCATGATCTCACAGTCCCCGGTTTCAAGCCCTGCATCGGGCTCTGTGCTGACAGCTCAGAGCCTGGAGGCTGTTTCAGATTCTGTGTCTCCCTCTCTCTCTGCCCCTCCCCCGCTCAGTCTCTGTCTCTTTCTGTCTCAAAAATAAACTATAAATTTTTTTTAATTAAATAAGTAGCCATCAATTTCAGACAGAGAAATAATGTTAAATGATTCTTCCTCAAAGGTAAAAAAGAGAGAGAGAGAGAGACAGACAGACCTTACCCATATTAAAATCACACCTGAATAAATGGGTTGGCAATAGGGGAAAATGTATTCTGGTGTTTGTTTTCTGGGAAGTATTTCTGAAATGTCTGAGCGGAGCGCAATGCAAGCTCTCCTGTGTGGATAAGAACGAACTGAACAGGAGAGGAAAGGCTCACGAGAATGTCCCCTTCTGTCTTTAAACTGATACAAAAATCCAAAACAGAACCAGAAGATCCCACAGCGGTCAGAGTAGGGCCTGCGTTTCATGATTTCCTTTGACGGACATTTTTTGGGAAGGATGACAAGGTTGAAAATGTCCAGGAGAGATGGGAGTCTGAATTTTGTTTTTGAAAGCAAATGCAACTAAAAGTTCATCCTAAGCCTCTAAGGAGGCATTGCTTTTTATGCCATGGGAATAACAGGAGTTCCACGCGGGTATAATTCTGCTGCTACCAAGCGCCGACGCCCGCACCCAGACACCCAGAGACGAACCCGCGACAGAGGCTCAGGCTCTAACCCGCTATTCACGCCTTCGCTCTCCAGAGCTTTCCCCACTGTCTCCCCACTTGGCAAAACCTTCTTCCAAGGCAGGAACTTTGCCCTATCCATCTACTTATGGCTGTGCCCAGCACACAGGGGCGCTCAAGAAACGTGGGTGGAATTTATTTCTGACTTGCTCCCGTCTCTTAGGTGGAAACAATAATGCTTGGGAATCACTCCATGAATTATTATTGAAAAGCTTGACATCTTTACAAATGGGGAAACTGAGTTGCCCAAAGGCACTGAGCTGACATCCAGGCAGTCCCTTTCACCTCCGCCTCTGCCTCTTCCCGAGCCTTCCATACTGGCCAACCGCCGTCCCCTCACTGGCGTAGCCCCCGCACACCTTTCCCGGGCCTCTGGTCAAACCAAGGTAAAAACTCCCCCAGGCGGGAGTCCCCTGTGGTCGTTCTGCACATCTCAATGGATCCAAGTAGCTAGTTCTCGGAGAAGTCCAGAATTAAGGCCACTCCCCTCCTCATGCCCCATTACCAATACCAGTCAGGACATCACAACCCGTCTATGTGTAGAAGCCGATTTACCCTTCCTCCGGCAAAGAGGGCTGCAGAGTGCGACATTCCTTCGGCGTGAACACCACGTCCACATCGTCCTCCGTGAAGTCCCCCAGCTCCTGGGCCAGCTGCACGTCCAGGCTGCTCAGGTGTGTCATCAGAAGCCCTTCGAAGTCCACCGGCTCCACCGGGTCATAAAACTGAGGCTAGAGAGAGAGAGAGAGAAAGGGGGTTCCCACCAGGTTTCCAGGAGGAGGGCCCCGGAGGCAGCCCTGCCCGGCCTTCCCAGCAGCAAGGGCTCGGCTGTCCTGCGCAGCTCTGCAGGCCGCTGTCAGAGGGACTGTCAGACACAGAAGCAGAAGCAGCGATATGGGAAGGGAAAGAGACGCGGTGCAGAAAGTCAAGTTCGAACACGGCGAGGCACCCGAATCACACCCCAAGGCGGAATTTTTCTCTGCTTAATTGCATCTTGATGAGGACTCCTGAGGAGATCCAAAATGAGATCACGAGGCTTCGCTGAATTTTATAATTTCTCCGGCGAAAGGCTCTCTGAGGCCGTGTTTACCCAAATACAGTGAGGTAGCGGATGGAGGCAGTCTTCCAGAAACTCGGGCCAAGTCAACACTCGTTCTGTTTGGGTACTGAGGCACGGTGTTTCCTTGGGCCTGCCTCATCCTATATGTTCGTTCTTGAAGGCACGTCACACAGAATCCCAGCCCTCAGTGAACCAGACTTGGAGGCAGAAACTCTCCAAGGCAGCGGTTTCCAGATGCTTCTGGACTGACTCGTGCCGGTCCGGAAGACATTGTCACTGGGCTGCAGTTAAATAAGTAAACTAAGGGCAAGTGGCTGAGCCTTCCTAGGCCTAAATGCACTCCCCTTCAAAGGACTAGCTTGTTTTGCTCCTGAATCACATCCTTGCACAGCAGGGGAGGGGTGGGGGACACAAGAAACGACAGGAGTAGATGGCGATTCCAAGTAGAACTTTCTACAGTTGATAAAGTAAAAAGTTGGCAACGAGGCAAGTATTTTTCTTGTCTGTGAAGTTCCAAAACAGGAACCGCTGCCTTGAGGAAGTAGAAGAATCAGCCGGGGCTGAGTTCTGGAGTAACGACACTAGCAGCACTGAATGGTGTTCAAAGTGATGTCAGGCCATCTGGAATCATCGGCCAGAGGAGGTGCTGCCCTCAACTCTGTCCCTGGCCCCCCGCCAACCACTCCAGGGACCAATAAAACACACGCTCTAGATTCCTGACTCGCACTGCACTGCCGGGACGTGAAAGCAAGGCCAGATCCAAAGGAAATGCTAACAAAACCGGTTTTTCACCCCCCTGACACCATACAGCGGCTTAGGCTTAGACGTGAGGGCTCCAAGGTGGAGGGGAGGAACAAAGTGCTCCTGAAAGGGCGAAAGCACATAAAATTCAAGAAGGTCACTGCGGCGTGCCGGGTCTCCTCCCAGCCCTGCCGTCCCGGCGGTGGGGGAGACGTGCGTGACGCGCTTGGGACAGAGGACAGAGCTAAGAGTCGAGCGCACGTGTGCCCTCCTTCTCTGGAGGTGGCTGGCTTACTTGCTGTGGGGACAAGGGGGCCCGACGAGAAGCAAGAGAATACACACATGTCAGCAGGAGAGAGCAGAGACACCCCAGGTCCTACGTGGCTCCCACGCGACGTGACAGAGGGCAGGGACCTGGTTCCGACCAGGGACCTGCAGGTCAGCCAAGGGGAAGACCACAGTCCTTATAGGGTGCCTCTCAAAATGAAGAGCCGGGGCGAGTGGGGGCTCAGGGAGCCGGCGATCAGCCTGTGTGGGGCTAGGTGGAGACAGAGCTGGTAAAAGGTGATTACTGACCTCCGCCAGAGGAAATGACAGGCATCATCTCTGCAGACTCGCCTAAGACCAGCCCCAAAGGAGGAGGTGGATTTTCCCACCCCTTACCATCCCCAGGACAGCGAGCTCAGAGTCAGGGACTGAAATGAAGAAAATCATATTTCTTGCAACCTTATTATTGGAGAGTGGACACACACTGAACTAATAATTATTAAGCACATAACCATGTGCCAGGAAATTAGCCAGGTCATTATACACATTATGTCATCTAATCCTCACTAAAGTCTAAAAGGTATTACTCTTATTAAACCCATTTTACAGAGGAGGACACTAGAGGCTAGACCTTTAATAATTTGCCTGTGGTTACACAGCTGGGAAGTAGGCCCTCTGGAATTCAAACCTTGGCAAGGCTCATGCTCCTCCCCACAATAGTCGGGTTTTCTCTTGCAGGCGTTTTGGGGAATCTGTACTTCCAGAAATAATTAAAACACAAGGCAAGTGCGTTTGCAAGAGAGTAAAAAACTACATTTACCACGGCCCACAAGTTCCACTCTGTGTTTCCCACGAGACCAGTTGCCCCAAGTAGTAACATAATTAATTAATTAAAATAATAATAAAGGTAAGTTTCTTATGAGAAGTAGCAATCCTCAAGCCAAGGAGGCACTTTACATACAGACCTTAAAAATTACACTGAAGCACAGCATGAAGCATTGTCACACGAGCATTAATAACTAGTGGGTAGAAGCTTCCAGAGAGAAATGGCATTATGTGCGATGATTAGAGAGAATAAAAATTCAGAGCCATACCAAGGATTCTGTTTGTCATGACCCTGAAATCCAGATGATGTAAAAGCTCCTGACGGCAGCATGCATGGCCTACAAACCATGGTGTCCAAGAAGCGGGGTGAAAACGAGGGCTCGCTCCCTCCTTCAGCAACGATGTGCTAAGTGCCTGCTGAGTGCATGTCGCTGGGCCGGGTGCAGGGGTGCGGAGGAGCGCAGGTAGCTAATCTCAAGCATCTTTGCATGGACCTCTAGTCAACCACGAGATGGCGGAGCCTGCCGCATTCTCACAGATAAAGGAGCTGCCTTTGAAGAGGGGAGCCATGATAAAGACACAGGATCATCGCTGAAGACTAACTGTGTGGCAACACGCCAACGGTGATGGATGCATGGAACTGATCGTTAAGTCCAACTCTCGAGGTCCGAATATATTTCAGGACCAAACAGAGTGTACACGTCAACTGTATGACGGAGTTATTGAGTAGGGTTCGAGCACCACAGACAAGTTGGCATTCGATAACCAATCTTCCCTCTTCTTCCTACACTGAAACTCTCAAGGGAGGAGACTGTTCATTCCTAAGGCGATGTAAACTAGTCTCGGTATTCGCAAGTGGGTAGAAACCCCAACTATTAAGCAGGCTTCCAAGGAAACTGCTCCTCTAGATTCAAATAATCACCAGGCACCAAAAGAGATTTCTGTTTTCTAAACTCTCTGAAGTCTCAAGCTCAAGGGTTAGGTTTTATTATGAGACGATCACCACATACACACAAACACACACACTAGGCCGATTTAGTGATACGCAAAGGGAGGAAACAAGTATAGAACAGAATTATGGTGCTATTTTATTTCTCTGGGGGGTAAAGTTTGAGAACAGGGTCAGGGTAGGGAGATGGTTGAAGGTCAGTCCTTAGGGCAAGACGGGGGCCCTCGGGAGTTTAAAAGATAAACATGAAAATTAACTACTTTGTTTTCTCTGCTGTTGAGCTCTGCATGTGGCCTTCTGGTCAGTGGAGGCCCAAGACTAGATTAAATGGTATAATCCAAAGTAATTCCAAGGTCACCTTGTACCATGGATCACAACATTGTGTCTGTCACTTGCCAACATGATAGGAGAAAAAACCCCTAATAATCCAAATAGTACCCCCCCCAACTCTTAAAACAGCAACAAAAACTCTTAAGACTACAAATAATCCTAGATCAAGTTTTATCTATCATGGTGGCCCAACTTGGCCAGGCTGAACTACACTTCCCTGAAGTCCCCTCCTGGTATGTTTCCAGTCAGGGCTACAGGATTTTTCTCTTGCCGGAGTGGAAGGACAGGAGAGAGGACAAGTATTTTGGAGCATGCATATACCTTCTACCAATACAACTGAACTCGACTTTAGGTGCTGCTGTCAAAGGGATATTGCTGATGTAATTAAAG
Source organism: Mungos mungo (assembly GCA_004023785.1). Classification (NCBI taxonomy): domain Eukaryota; kingdom Metazoa; phylum Chordata; class Mammalia; order Carnivora; family Herpestidae; genus Mungos; species Mungos mungo. The sequence goes on from PISW01008212.1 coordinate 50,102, forward strand.
TCCCTAGTCAGTTGACCTTACGTCAATCAAAAGGGAGGTTCCCCCTGGTGTCCTACTCAATCAGGTAGCTGCTGACTTAATCAGTTGACAGCTTTCTCCCAGTTCAGGGACGCCAGGCTTCAGCTCCTGTCCATGGAGTTCCAGCTTGCTTGTGATCTTGACTACCTGACTGCACTGTGGAGTTGCCTAGCCACCACCAGTGGGCAAGCCAATTCTCTACAATCAATTCCTTAGTATCCATGGATATACATCTCTTTCTGGTTCCACTGCTCTGACTACACCTGGACTGATACATCTACTTCCGTTCATTCAACAAATAGTCCCTGGGGTCCTACAGTGGTCCAGTACTAAGGTGAGGGGACAAAGTCACTGCCCTTAAGCAATGTGCAACACCTCTGTAGGGAAGGCTTTTTCCGCCTTTCTTTTTAGCTACTTTTTCCAGAGGCCTCACTAACAGAAGACTAGAAATACAGAAAAAGATTATAAATACCCTAAAAGCTTCAATTATTCACAGTCAGATATTAATTTTTTAATTAAGGGAGTTTGAGCTTTTCCTTGTCCCATAAAACACATCAAAGGCTAGTTCTCCTGACATGAACTGGATTCAATTCATTCTGAAACTGAAAATTCCTATAGACCAAAACTGTATCTGTTTAACAATAATCTATGTAGCTCTTAGCACAGTGTAGGATGCAAATAGCACACCGATAGCAGATTAAATTAACAGATCTGGAAAATATTTCACAAATAAGGACATTTGAAAAACAAGAGAGGTCTCAACCGCAGCAATTTCCTACTCGACACATCCCCAAAGGCAAGGGAATTAAGAACAAAAATGAACTACTGGGACCTCATCAAGATTAAAAGCTTCTGCACTGCAAAGGAAACAATCAAGAAAACTAATAGGCAACCGACAGAATGGGAAAAGATAGTTGCAAATGACATATCAGATAAAGGGCTAGTACCCAAAATCTACAAGGAACTCTCCAAACTCCACACCCAAAAAACAAATAACCCAGTGAAGAAATGGGCAGAAGACATAAACAGACACGACTCCAAAGAGGACATCCAGATGGTCTACAGGCACATGAAATGATGCTCAACATCACTCATCATCAGGGAAACACAAATCAAAACCACACTGAGATACCACCTCACGCCAGTCAGAGCGGCTAAAATGAACAAATCAGGAGACTATAGATGCTGGCGAGGGTGTGGAGAGACGGGCACCCTCCTACACTGCTGGTGGGAATGTAAACTGGTGCAGCCACTCTGGAAAACAGTGTGGAGGTTCCTCAAAACACTATCCATAGAACTCCCTTATGACCCAGCAATAGCACCGCTAGGGATTTACCCAAGGGATACAGAAGTGCTGATGCATAGGGGCACATGTACCCCAATGTTCACAGGGGCACTGTCAAGAATAGCCAAATCATGGAAAGAGCCTAAATGTCCATCACCTGATGAATGGATCAAGAAGATGTGGTATATATACACAATGGAATATTACATGGCAATGAGAAAGAATGAAATCTGGCCATTTGTAGGAAAGTGGATGGACCTTGAGGGTGTCATGCTAAGCGACATATGTCAGGCAGAGAAGGACAGATACCATATGTTTGCACTCATAGGTCTAACAGGAGAACAGCAGAAACCTAATGGAGGATCAGGGGGAGGAAAAGAGGGAAAGACAGTTGGGGAGAGAGAGGGACGCAAAACCTGAGAGACTATTGAATACTGAAAACAAACCGAGGGTTGAAGGGGGAGGCGGAGGGGGGGAAAGAGGTGGTGGTAATGGAGGAGGGCACTTGTGGGGAAGAGCCCTGGGTGTTGTATGGAAACCAATTTGACAATAAACTATTTAAAAAAATTTTTTTAAATTAAAAAAAATAAAAAGGAAAACAAGAGAGGTCGAATGACCTGCCCCAAATCACACAGGCAATGACAAGGGAGCTGGCTCCTTCGTCACTGAGGGGACTTCACGCTGTTCTGTGTGAGGCTGGGGTGGGGGGAGGAGAGGCCTGGTGTGTCCAGGTATACTTGACTTTCCCCTCCTGTGTGTAAACACCCTGTTTAGGGTGGTCCTCATATCTACTTGGCTGTTCATGAGAGATGTCCTGTCGAAGTCACCCAAGACCTCCACGTCACCAAATTCAGTGATCATGGCGGCCCAGGCCTGGTGTATCTACACGGGACACAGATAACCACTCCCTCCTTCTTGCAACACTTTATTCAGATGAAGAGTGACCAACTGCCCAAGGGTGTCTGAGTCTCTGAAAGTCCACGTACCAGGAAACCCCTCAGTCCTGGACAAATTGGGATGGTTGGTTACTCTATGTTTAGGACATCACTTTTTCTAGGTTCCCCTTCTACAGTGTAGTTCTGCAGGGTTCAGTCCTAAACCATCTTTTTATTTTTCTCAATCTACATTCACGCTCACATGAGCTCATCCCCTCCCATGGCTTTAAGCACCATTTTTTAACTCACCAAGTCATATCTACAGCCTCAACCTTTGCCATGAAATCTAGGTTGACTTTTCCCATCACACCCGAACACCGTCATTTTGTGGTCTAATAGGATTCTCAAACATAACAAATTTAAAACTAACTCTTAAATTTCCCGCAATCCTTTCTTCCCATGACCTCACAAGTCTCAGCATCTCAGCAAGTGGGAATTCTGTTCTCGCAGCTGCCCAGGGCAAACACTTTAGGGTCAACGTTGGCTTCTTTCTTTGTCTTACACCCTACATACTGTCCATCAAAAAAAATCCTACCCACCCTACTTCTGAAATACATTCAGAATCCAACCTTTTCATCTTCTCTACACTGGTTATCACCCTACACCCGGAGACACCCATATATAACCCTATTCCTGAATTATTGTGACAACCTCCTAATGGCCTTCCCCACCCCAGGCTATTCTATACATATCAACCAGAGTGATCCTTATAAAAAGAACTCTATAAGCCATCTTTATAAGACGTCAGATCGTGTCTGGTCCCTGGCTTAATGCTTCCAGAGACTTCCCTTCTTAAAGAGCCAAAGTTCTTCTGGGTCTCTGAGGCCTAGGACTTGGCCCTGCTTTCCCTATGATCTCATTTCCTACTGCTCAACTCAGACTCCATCTCCTCGCTGTTGCTGGAGCATACCACATACTCTTGCCTTGGAGACTTTGCACTTGTTGTTCCTTCTGACTGGAATACTCTTCCTTCAGACAGCTGTCCAGTTCACATGAAATTCTCCCCACATGTCCCCTTCCCAATGGACATCCAAATAACTCCTCTTCCATGTCCCTCTCCATCCCCTTTCCCTCTTTTACTCTTCAAGGCACTTAATGTCCCTTGATATAGTCTACATGCACTTATTAGTCAGTGTCCCCCATTTTAGAACATAAGTTCCATGAAGCTAGACCCTTTGCTGTATTCACTACTATATCCCCAGCTCCTAGAACAGTGCCTGGCACAGTGAGACCCAATGCATATTACTTGAAGGAAGGAAAGAAGGAAGGAAGGTAGGAAGGAAAAAAGGAAGGGATGTGTGGGTGGGTGGATGGATGGGTGGGTGGATGGATGAGTGGATGGATGGATGAGTGGATGGATGGATGAGTGGATGGATGGATGGATGGATGGGTGAGTGGGTGGGTGGATGGCTGGGTGGACAGATGGATGGATGGATGGATGTTTAGGCTCTCTATTATATTCAAGTAAATGGAGCTGAGGACTGTAAGGTTCTTCTCCTTCAGTGATTTCAAAGTACTTCACGGCTTAGGTTAAACAATACTTCCCTGCTTCCACAACGGTGATCTTTCACTGGCGCCCCTGAGTAGAAGATGATGACACGCCATCACAGCATCGATCTATTTTTACCAAGATACTTTGATTTCTCTGCTTTTCGGAGAAAAGTAATGGAACTCCTACTCTGCACACAGGGTGCCATTCTGTCACTTATCTTCCACTGTAAATCTGGACAAAAACTATACTGAGATCTTCATTTCCATCATGTCTCCTCAAGCGAAATCAATAAAACTTAAGGACAGCCCAATGCTTTGAAAGAGGAAGCACAAAAGAACAACAGCATCAGAACAATGTAAAAGAACTGTATTTAAAAAAAATTTTTTTTTAATTAAAAAAAGGGGAGGTGCCTGAGTGGCTCAGTGGGTTGAGTGTCCTACTTGGTTTTGGCTTGGATCATCATTCCAGGATTATGGGATCCACCCCTGTGCTGGGCTCCATGCTGAGTGTGGAGCCTGCTTGGGATTCTCTCTCTCTCTCTCTCTCTCTCTCTCTGTTCCTTTACCCACTCGTGTGCTCTCTCTCTAAAATAAAAAATAAAAATAATTTTTTAAATACAAGTGATCTAACATTTAGGACATCTTTGGTAGTGAAAGAGAAAGGTTGCTTTATTGAGAAGAAGCTTAAACACATTACAAAAATGAATGCTTTCTAAGGTATGAGACTTTTTTTTTCTTTAAAAATAAATGTTATACGCAAACATGTTCTGTAACCATGGTATTTAGGATGTGGCTTTTTACATCCTTTCCTTCAGCAAAAACCATTACATTCCAGATGATTCGTTCCATTTCATTTCAAAACTTTTCTATTCTCATTTTTAAAAACAGACTTTTTCCCTCTATGAAAAGGTAGATTATGGTTAGTAAGCACGGACAGTGTTTCAAATCCTTTCTACCTTAGGATAGGGATCCCAACCCTTTCTTTTCTTGCATTGCACTCTGTTTGGACTTCAAATAATCAGAAAATAGTTTTCGTATTTTACGGTTTCATTTAATATGTATGTATTTGTTTGTTTGCTTATTTCTTTATTTCTGAGTATTTCTCTGGTGATCTTCCCCAGGTTTTACTGTTACATTTTAATGAAGACATCAAATACAGAGCTGTTGGCTTGGTAGGTGGTTGGCTTCAGAGGGGATCTAGCCAACCTGTCCACATGGCAGTGGCAATGGAGGAGGCCGATGTCAACAGGCGATGCTACTCACAGTCAAGTCCACAGACAAGCCCGTGTTCTCTGGCACTGGCCACCAACGACTCTCACAAGAGTGTCAAACAGACCAGGGGCAAGTCTATGATCGTATCACCATGTCTGAAAAGCCAATTCTAAACTGTCCATCCTCTTCAGAGTCAAGAATGCAAGACTTACAAATAATTTTATCTACTTTGAAAATTCACAGACATGCCATCGTCACAGCTAACATTTACTATTAGAGTTTAAAAAACCAAAATTCCAGGGGCACCTGGGTGGCTCAGTCAGTTAAAGGGCTTCAGCTCAGGTCATGATCTCATGGTTCCTGAGTTTGAGCTCCATGTTGGGCTCTGTGCTGACAGCTCTGAGCCTGGAGCCTGCTTCCGATTCTGTGTCTCCCTCTCCCTCTCCGCCCCTCCCCTGCTTGCTCTGTCTCTCTCTCTCTCAAAAATAAATAAACCTTGAAAAAATTAAAAAAAAAAAACAAAGCAAAAATCCAATAAAATCACACATATATAACCAAACATAGCCTTTCTCTCGTTTGATTGAAGAGATTTATGACAAAAAGCCACTATGTTTACCGTGGGGCCAGCAAGCGGTTCTCACCCGTCACTTTCTGAATTCTGAGCAATCAGGACCATAAAAGACACTACCTCTCTTCATGTTTTTCCCTCCTGTCTGGAATACTTCTACCTGGGTAAGTTCCTTAAACAATCCTCAAACTGGATCATAGGTTAAAATCCCAATCTCTTATACCATATTTGTTTATCCCCAATTCGTGGGGGTGGGGCGGGGTCCCCGTGATGTCAAACATTGCAAATGAGAAAAGCTGCCACAGAGGTTCACTCAACCCGATTACATACCCAATCCGCGGCAGTAATGCTTTGCCCCAAATCCATCTGGTAGGTTTTCGTATAAAAAAATCTGTGATTATTCTTAATGACTTATATACAAAAGAAAAGTAGATTTTATGATACAATTTTATGACACAACACATTTTTTTTTGCAATGCAAAGCACTCTGTTTATACCTACAAATTCATGGAAGGCAGGTCCAGTAACTTCAAGCAGAATGGAGTCCGCTTAGGCTGGCGGCCAAATTCTCAACCTCTCGCAAAACAACAAACTTAGAGCTGACTGGGTTTTACATAATGTGGCACCATTTAAGACTGCTAAAAATCAACCAACCATTGTATCGGTGTGGAGTCGTCGAAATGGGTAGTTATATAAGGAAAGGCAAGAGAAACAAAGGTCGAATGCACTTGGTCCTATTTTTCAGTTGTCTAAAATAATACAATCAACGGTCTATAGCTTTGCAGGTAAGAGAAGTTTTTTTTAAAGCTATTCCAGGTTGAGAGTCTTTACATGGTCAACTGCTTCCCCACCTTGCCAGGAAGGAATCTTGCTGAAATGTCCCATTATCTTTCTACGAAATGAATTTTTTTTTTTTTAAGGTAAAGGGAAATCACCATTAAGTTGATGATCGCTGTTGGAGGAGCCTTCATTCAGGAAGATGACTCAGGGGGAAGAAGAGCCCCTTCATGGTGACATTATCGCTTGGTAGCAGGGAAACATTACGGTGATTTCCTAAGCAGGCTGTGCATTTAAAAAAGTAGGGGTGGAGGGAATCGGGGGCACCTGGGTGGCCCAGTCGGTTAAGCGGCTGACTCTTGGTTTCAGTTCAGGTCATGATCTCACGGTTCGTGAGTTCGAGCCGTGCATCAGGCTCCATGCTGACAGCCTGGAGCCTGCTTGGGCTTCTCTCTCTCTCCCTTTCTCCCACTCTATTTCTCTCTCTTAAAATAAAAAAAGGGGAATCAAAATCAGGCCTCTCGGCTCCCTCGGGCCGCCCGCTTCCATGCAGGTGACAAGAAGGAACAGAGACAGCGCAGTGTGCTGAAAACGGAGCGGAGCTCTGGGAAGAGGTCATCCATCAGAAGCTAACCCGGAAAACTACCGGAAATATTTGCTAAGGGCTATTCATTTGCAAATAGGACCAGGAATAAATGACGACAGGTAGGAACACTTGATTCTTGTAGAATTAAACGTTTTTGCTTCCTTTTGCTGTGTCTTTGGTATCTTCTGTTACAAAATGGGTAGTTAGGCCACACGGTAACTTGCTTACTTAGCTAATGAAAAAATTCATCCAAATTCACTTTTGACAAAACCTACTGCTCAGGAGGCAGAACCACCAAAAGAATACCTGCAGATTTTTAAGCAATTTGTTCTCCTTTGTGACTTTAAATTAAAAAAAAAAAAATGCAAGGCTGCTGCAACGTAAGTCAAAGCTGGCGTGTAGAGAAGGGATTAAAGCTGGAGCTAAACTTCCTTAAAGCCTCTTAATTGTGATGTCGTGTTGTTTCTCACTCACCGACGCAGAAAGCTGCAGTCTTAACTTACAAACAAGCAAGACACCAACCCCTACCTCCTTACCTTGTTTCAAATATGAGTATCTGGCCCCCTTTCTAAATTAAAAAAAATTTTTAAGCTCAAAAAAAGATAGCCTTATGAAAGCACAGATATAGCTTTATTACACCCGTGGGCAGAAAGAGCTGCCTATCTGGTTACTTTTCAACTGAATTGTGCACAGTTTAGAACACAATTTGAGTCCGGAATTTAAGAAACAATTTTTTTGGTTTGCACTGAAATATATATTTGCACCACATTAAACAACACCAACAACAACAAAAAACATATCTAATATTTCTTGGTCCAAAGGTTATCTAATCTATCCAATAGCTTAGATATTATGCACTTAATTCATGTGTTTTTATTATAATCTGCAATTTTGAAACAGGAAAAGTACAAACAAAAAGGGCAGTTGGGCAAGCCACAGAAGTCATAGACTTTTGTGAAGAAATGTCATCACAAGTCACCTCTTGCTGTAAAAGGTGCCACGCATTTTTTACTCCTACTCCTTCATCGATGACACAACACACAAATTATCCTCCTGAAATAACCACGCATCACTCCCATAAACATACCTTTCAAAGATACCCAGTCACACAGCGTGTGAATTGTCACAGGAGGCAAGATGGCGGCCACAGGAAACCAAGTGGAGGTTGCAAAACTTCGAAGAGCAGAAGTGGTTTTGAAGTAATAAGTAAGGGGGAAAAAAATAACCTAACCTCCTCAAGATAACCGCTAGAGCAAGCGAGCAAGGGCCTCTCTGCTGTGCGTGAGGAAGTGAGGGGTTAGGGCTCCAGCCTCTCACACAGGAAGTGAGGACTCGCTTCTGGTTTTACAAACCCTCTCAGGGAAGTCAGGTTAATCCCGCTCGACCATGTCAGGCATTTAGTCCTCAAATAATATAACGCAGAGACACACTCAACAATTGGTGTTAAATTAAAAATATAAGCAACCTTCAGGTTAAAAGGGGAAGTATTGTTTCAAAAACAAAGCTGTGCACTGTGATTTCCAATGAGGTGAAGTTCCAGAGAAGGCGAAATTATGACAGTAGACCAGTGATGGCCTTGGGCGGGGGCTGGAAGAGGAGAGGCCAGGTGTAGAGGGGCGTGATGGGAATTTTAGGGCAAAGAGACTCTTCTGTGTCTTGACTGAGCAGAGGTTAAAAGACTAGAAACTGGCCAGAATTCATCCAACTGTACACCTAAAAATGAGTGAATCTGCTGTACGGAAATTATACTTCCAAGAAAAGAATGTTTTAAAGATTAAGGTTCCTAACTTGGCTTTTCAGACTTTGGATTGTATTTTCATAATCAAGTGTGTTAGGAACGGCGGCAAGTTCCCAGTTTCTCCCCCCTCCCCAAAATATGAGTCATAATGTGGGTGAAATCAGGTCGCCTGTTTGCACACCAAAGACGGAGACTGCAGAACCACAGTCCCCAGAGGGCCACTCTGCACGCTCTGCACTCACAGCGAAGGAAGGGGCGAGGGAAGCTGACATCACAGAGCAGGCGCTGAGTTAGGACCTGGCGGTCAGGGGTGCTAAGGGAGCAGCGGGAGAGCCAGGGACAATCAGGAAGCAAAAGCATAGCTGTGCATTCCTGCACTTGACCGTTCTCCCAACGGGGCTGTCACTCATACTTACTAGCTGAAGAGAGGGGAAGCCAGAGGTACTTATGCTCTGTCGATGGTGCTGGCCCAGGTTTGGTGGGAGGGTAAACTGTTTCCTTATCTCCGCTGAAGAATACCTTGAGTAAAATACAAACATCTGAATGAAGCGGTTGTTCTAACAATTCATCGCAATGACACACACACTCTTTGGTACCATGTTGTGAAACGCACGCCTGGGCTGGGTGATGGGCAGAACTGACAAACGTGTCCTCGGTGGCCTGGGCATGGATGCTATGGCTTTTGTCTCATAGTGTGTATCCTTGGAAAATTCCCCAAGGCCAGGACTCCTACAACCACAGCTGCTACCCAGTCGGGGAAGGTAGAGAGCATAAAGCGGAGGAAGAGTCTGAGGCCCAAGGAAAGACCCAGGGTACTAGGCTCCGTCTTCCCAGACCATTCAGCGCCTCATCTCTGCACGAGGACATCTGGTCTCGGCTGAAGTACTTTAAACTCCATGCTCCCATTTGGATCCAGCCTTTTTCTCTCTCTTTTTAATGTTTACTTTTGAGGGAGCGCAAGCAGGGGTGAGGTGGTCAGAGAGAGAGGGAGGGAGACACAGAATCCAAAGCAGGCTCCAGGCTGTGAGCCATCAGCACAGAGCCCGATGCGGGACTCAAACTCAAGAACCATGAGATCATGACTTGAGCCGAGGGGGATGCTTAACAGACTGAGCCACCCAGGTGCCCCCAGGCCTTCTCTTTTTAGACAGCTGACCCCTTGGCTGGTTGCCTGCTATGCAGAAGACTCCAGAGAACGGTCATATGAACACTGACTCCCCCCTGCAGGCATCAGACACCACCTGGAGTTCCAAGGACTGAATCTGTCCCAAACTGCTCCTGGTGGAGTGAGCCTTTGACTCACCCGTATCGAAACACTGCCGTGCCCTCAGCTGGCACCCCTGGGAGCTGGGAACCAGGGACACGGAAGTTGTTCCCCACTGTTTACTCACACTACCAGCAGGAGCTGCTGACCAGGGAAACCCGACCTTACAAGTGGATTGACTTTGACACACGTGTGATCGTCATTTGTTTGGGGCTCAGAACACGGGCTCTCATTTCACATTTCTCAATCTCCTTAGTTGATGGATTTGCAGCTACTTCGCAAAAGTGTATTTAAGCCACAGTGAGACCACGCTACAGTGTAACTAGAAGCAAACGGCCATGTCTTAAGGATCACGTGGGATCATATATTTGAAACATGCTGTGTATCCAACAAAAGATGATACAAAATTTTAATTATAATTTTTTTATTAAAAGAAATGTTTTTGATGTTTATTTGTTCTTGAGAGAGAGAGAGAGAGAGTCAGAGCATGAGCGGGAGAAGGGCAGAGAAAGAGGGAGACACGGAATCTGAAGCAGGCTCCAGGCTCCACACTGTCAGCATGGAGCCTGATGCGGGGCTCCAGCTCACAAGAGACCATGACCTGAGCTGAAGTCGGGCGATTAACTGACTGAGCCACCCAGGTGCCCCTTAATTATAATTTTTTTTAATGTTTTTTTTTTGGAGAGACAGAGAGAGAGAGTGCGAGCAGGGGAGGGGCAGAGAGAGAGGGAGACACAGAATCAGAAGACAGGCTCCAGGCTCTGAGCTAGCGGTCAGCAAAGAGCCCGACGCGGGGCTCAAACCCACGAACCATGAGATCATGACCTGAGCCGAAGTCAGACACTTAACCAACTGAGCCACCCAGGCGCCCCTTAATTATAAATTTAAAATATAAGATTTGAATATTATAAATAAAGCTTACTTTATTTTCTCCATTATGATGTGTGCTAAGGCACAATTATGAATCACCCTGCACGATAAGGCTTCTGACATGGTCTGCTTGGCTCCTATCTGCTGCAACGTGGTACATGCGCACAGGCAGAAAGCCTGCACTGGCCCGTGTGCGGCCTCCACTCTCCGAATCTTAGAGCGTCTTTCAGGATGTCCTTCCGGGACTCAGGCACTCATGCTGCTCCCTGCCCAGGGATGACTTCAAAGTCAAGGGGAGGGCACAGAACCCAACAACAGGACAACGATCCCGCCTCTCCAGGGTTCTGAATGGTGATTGGATACAAGGATGGAAGAAAATGGCTGGAGCGCATGCGTGCCGGGGCAGCCCCTCACAGGCTGATACAGTGATGTGGGAGACCCCTAGGAAGGGGGATAGCAACCCATACTGAATGCATTCCTAATTTTCCGGAGATGTTCTCCTTATTTAATTTTTTAAGTATATGAAAATACGAGGATACGACGTATTCTATTATCCATTGGGGAAAGGCAAATCAAGACCGCATGAGCTGCCCCTCCACAGTCACCCAGATGGCTCTATCAAAAAGCACGGGCAACAGCAAGGCTCGGTGAGGATACAGAGAAATTGGAACACCACGCCTTATCGGCAGGAATGTAAAATGGTGCAAGTGCTTTGGAAAATAGTCTGGCTGTTCCTTAAAAAGCTGAACGTCACGGGAGCACTTGGGTGGCTCGATTTGTTGAGCACCCAGCTCTTGATTTGTGCTCAAGTCACGATCTCACAGTTCATGAGATCGAGCCCTATGTCGGGCTCTGAGCTGACAGTGCAGAATCTGCTTGGGATTCGTGCTCTCTCTCTCTCTCGCTCTCGTGTTCTCTCTGCCCCTCCTCTGCTCGTGCTCTCTCCCCCTCTCAAAATAAAAAAACATGAAAAAATTTTTTTTCAAGTTAAATACGGTGTTCCCACTTCTATCCCAGCAATTCCACTCGTAGGTATATATCTAAGGGAAATGAAAATATACTGTAACACGAAAATGTATGCATGAATGTTCATAGCAGTATTATTCATAAGAACAGAAAAGTGGAAACAACCCAAATGTCTATCAAATGCTGCGCAGATAATGAAAATGCAGTCTATCACACGATGGACTATTATTTAGCAACAAAAAAGGAAAGAAGTACTGATATCTACAATAATATGGATACACATTGAAAATATCATGCTAAGTGAAATAAATTAAACCCAGAGACCACATAGTTTATTATTCCTTATATGAAATTTCCAGAACAAGGAAATCTACAGAGACAGAAAGTAGATGAGTGATTGCCTAGGGCACTGCAGGCAAATGCAGAGTGACTGCTAAGGGGAACAGAGTTTCTTTTTGGGGTGATGAAAATGTTTTCACCTTGACTGCAGTGATGGTACATAACTCTGTGAATATCTTGAGAATTACTGAATTGTGCGAGTTAAATAGGTGAACTGTGTCGTAGGTGAATTATTTCTAAATAGAGCTGATACAGGTAAGGATACAAATAGAAAGGTGTGTAAGTATTCTAAAGACAGAAGAGTGAACGCAAAAGTGACCAAATGTTTTTTTAACATTTCTTTATTTTTGAGAGAGAGAGAGAAAGAGCACAAGTGGGGGAGGGGAAGAGAGAAGGAGACATAATCTGAAGCAGAATCCAGCCTAATGTAGGGCTCCATCTCACGAACTGTGAGATCATGACCTGAGAAAAATCAAGAGCTGGGCGCTCAACCAACAGAGCCACCCAAGCACCCCCACTATGTTTAACTTTTTAAGGAACTTCCAGCCTATTTTCCAAAGTTCTTGCACAAAGCACCTGAGGTGAAGTCAAAAGCGGAAGCAACTGAGTCACCCAGGAACCCCAAAAAGTAACCAAATTTAATGAAACCTCCAGGAAGGGAGCAAAGCTTTTAGAATTTGTTTCCAAGTACTCCATGCACTGATTTTTAAAAAATATTTTTAACTTTATTTATTTTGAGAGAGACAGAGGCAGTGTGAGTGGGGAGGGGCAGAAAGAGAGGCAGAGAGAGAATCCCAAGCAGGTTCTGCATTGTCCGCACAGAGCCCGATGCGGGGCTAGAACCCACATAACCATGAGATCGTGACCTGGGCCCCAACCAAGATTCGGACACTTACCCATTTGAGCCACCTAGGCGCCCCAGGGCTGACTGTCATTATAAGGTGAACAATCACCAACTTCTAAAAACCAACAGATTAGACCACCGGCCCAGTCAAAAGGCCCACCTTGCATGAACAACACTGCCTCTTGCATTTGGCACCCCAGGAACCCAAAGTGGCAGGGCACACACTTATCTGCTTACTTAGGGTGGTGACTGTCCACACAGAGGGACAGGACAACCAAGAAGAGGCCTTCGCTGAGACCCGGATGCCTTCTGACAGACATGGCTGACTGCCCCCAAGATGTCTGCCTCCTCGTCCTCCCCTCAAACTCTCTCAAATAACATGGTTTCGTTTCCTGGTCATTCTGAAGCCACAGACCAGAGGGGTGTCCCTGAATATTCATGGGAATACCTAAAACGTTTCAGGAAAGGAGTGAGATTGTGAAGGAGTCCAAGAACGGAAGCAGGGACAGACTCCTGCTCTCAGTTTGAAGCAAAATCTGTCATCCTATGCCAAAACCCCAGTATTTTATTCACCATGAAATCAGAACGTTCCCACTCTCGAATCCTTCTTAAACAGGGGGAGCAGGTGCTTCTGGTGCAACCTTCCGCATCGGTTTCCTAATTCAGAGCTCTAAGACTGATCCTCCTCCCTGACCAGTCGCGCCTGGCCCAGTCCCTAACACGGGCCCGATTTCCTGTCCCTACACCATCGATTCTACAGAAAGTGATTACACCTGTCTCTTCAAAACCGTCAGCCAGAGAGATGAATCGGTTGTTCTTAAAATGAAAATAGTGAATCATCCCACATGGAAACGAACCTCCATCATGTGAAGAGATTCAAAATTACATCTCTCTGGAGAGGCCCTCCGCACATATTAAACCAGCAAAAATAAGCTAGAATGACAAGATCACATGCTGGTCAAAGTGTGGGGGGAGTCGGCATGCCCCGCAGCCCTGGGGAACCCCACAGGGTGTATACTGGTTCAGTGTCTCTGGGAGGCAATGGTGGAACATCCAGAAAGAACTATAAAACTCTCATTACCTTTAGTCTAATAATTTCACTATGGAGCATATACCCTGTGGAATTCATACAAACAAACGTAAAATTTGGGCAAGAGTGAGTAGATCTCTGTATACGGCAGCAAATAATTGCAAATAACCAACGCACCCAACACAAGGGAAAGCACCGAGTACGTACACAGCAAATAGGTGAAATATGATTTTACCACTTAAAATAAAAATATGGGGCACCTGGGTGGCTCTGTAGGTTAGGCGTACGACTTTAGCTCAGGTCATGATCTCACGGTTCATGGGTTCGAGCCCTGCATCGGGCTCTGTGCTGAGAGCTCAGAGCCTGGAGCCTGTCTTCAGATTCTGTGTCTCCCTCTCTCTCTGAGCCTCCCTTGCTTGTGCTGTCTCTCTCTGTCTCTCAAAAATAAATTTTAAAAAACACTTAAAAAATTTTTTTAAATATGAATTAGGTTCAGCCACAGAAAGGTACATTTGGTTGTCTGGGTGGCTCATTCGGTTAAGCATCCAGCTCTTGATTTTGGCTCCGGTCATGATCTCACTGTTCTGGAGTTAGAGTCCGGCATCAGACTCTACGCGGACAGTAGGGAGTCTGCTTGGGACTCTCTCTCTCTCCCTCCCTTGCTCGTGCACTCTCTCTTTCTCTCTCAATAAATAAGTGAACTTAAAAAAAGATGCGTACCACATAAGTCACAAGTAAAACGTAATATGAGGAATTAAATACAAATAACAATATATGTGTAAATATACTACAAGGACCAGAAATCCTTTTGGTAGTTACATAAAGGGAGCTTAATAACTACCACACTCAGCTCTTTCCGATGTAAAGTTGCTTATGGTCATCATGCTAAAAAAGAAAAAGGTGGGTACATATAAAGTAGCCCGCGGGCGCTGGAGCAATATTTGGGAACTCAAAAAATTATGTAAATTTCAGCTATTAAGTCAGTGACATGGAACTTCATTCTCAAAAAAGCACCTAGGGTCCCAGTGTCAAAATCACCCCTCTTCATCTCCACACGGATCCTAGTGAAGGGGGAAGCTTGTCTACACAGGTAAGAGGGCTCAGCCTGGGCAAGGGGTCATACGGGCTGGGTGTCCATACAGTATTAACACTGTGTGGGTTTTATTTCCTCTGTACTTGAGTCTCAGACCAAACTCAACGCGTCCAAGTTGACCTTCGTGATGCTGGATGATAACATTTCCTTGATGAGCTAAGACACTCTTCTACTCATTCAAAATGCTTTAAAATATTACTTTCTTTATTTCTACAAATTTTACTGGAAGGGAGCCTTGGTTTTTTTTTTTTTTTTTAATGTTGGTACCCCTACTCAGGAGTCAGCATGGTAGAGGGAGGTGGGTGGCAAAGCTCTATTTTTGTTTTTAATTTTTTAAATATTTATTTGAGAGAGAGAGAGAGAAAGTGCACGAGCAAGCGGGGAAGAAGGGAGAGCGAGGGAGACACAGAATCTGAAGCAGGTTCTAGGCTCTGAGCTGTCAGCACAGAGCCCGATGCGGGGCTTGAACTCATGAACAGCGAGATCATAACCTGAGCCAAAGTCCAATACCTAACCCACTGAGCCACCCAGGCGCTCCTCAAAGCTCTGTTTTTATTCAGATGAACATGCAGAAGAGCTCACCAAGTGTGGTCCATGGGCCACACTTCTGCATCAAATTATCAGCTGCTTAATAAAATGCAGATTCCTAGATCCTAATCAGCCCTCCCCGCCCCGGTCCTGCATCTCACACAGTGTGGCCGGGAAAACCGCATATTGAACCAGCAACTCCAGGTGATCTTTATGTCAGGAAAGCAGAGGATGCGCTAGTAGTGCAAGACATTCATTCATTCATTTATTCATAAAACCTCGAGGGCACAGAAGTGCCGCCCTCTTGGCCAAGTGCTAGGGATTAAAGTCCAAGACGATACTGTTGCTGCTCCGGGAGGCTCGGCCCAGTGGGTGGGAGGGAGGAGGACACATAAATATCTGAATAAATAATTATGATACAATATGATGAGTATTATAATAAAAAATGTGCCCAGTGCCTTGTGAGCAAACAGGAGGAAGTTACTAATTCAGCCTAGGAATGCTTAGGAGGCTTCCGGAATAAGAGGACTTTAGAACCATACTTAGCAACAAAAATGAGTAGGAGTAGACCTGATAGAAAAGAACAAAATGCATTTCAAGCATTTTTTTTAACCATTTCATGACCTCGAGACTTTAGGTTTCCATACTCCTCCTTCGTGTATTTTAACTATCAGGTCGCCCTATTTCTTTACAATGAACGTAGCCACTTGCCAGCTGTTTGAGCTGCAGGATATTCGTTAACCAGGCTGGGTCTTAGTTTCATCACATGTGAAATGATCTCCTGGGCGCCTTTCCAGCTCCAACTGGCCACACTGTTCAAGAATCACCAAGGGGAACAGTGGCCGTGATCTGTGCCCGAAGCTGTGCTAGGAAACCACTCAGCCCCGGAAGGCTTCTCACTGGCTTTCACCCCTGGACACCCCTGGATGGGAATTCTTTTGCTATATGATGGGATGGCCAACAGCCAAAGTGGCTGGAAGAAATGTAAAACCGATTCAAGAAAAATCGAGTCACTCAGTACTTAAAGGGGCTTGGGAGCTTCCTAAATGTAACACGTTTTAAACAGAAGTGAAAAGGGCGGGATAAAGGAATGCAAACACCAACAATCGACTTAGTAACAAAGCACTCAACAAATACAAGTGTCAAGTACGCAGCCAGTAATAAATACAAATTATAGACATTTGTGGGCGGCACATCCAAGGACGTGGCTGCGAGCACATGGTGTAATTAGATCTTGCAAAATGGCCACGGTTCAAGACTAGAGACGACTTGCACCAAGTGAGCAACGAAAGAATGTTATTTCCCACACTTCCTGAATTATAAGGTTAGGGCGGTATAGTTTAATGACAATAATAAAGATTTTTAATTTGTTGTACGTAGAAAACCTAGCTCTGAAGTAAATACCCTAGAGTTGGGTCCCTGAGCAGGGCATAGATCAAGTCTGGAAACACACAGCAGGCGCAAGAGGGAGGAGTTCCTGGACTGGGTCACGTAAAAAATGATCTGAGGCTTTTCCTGAGATGCAGCCTCAGATACTTTCAGTAAAGTGCACTTTTTTTTAAGAGGGTTTTTTTGTTTTTAAATAATCTCTGTGCCCAACGTGGGGCTTGAACTCATGACCCCGAGATCAAGAGTCTCACTTTCTACTGACTGAGCCAGCCAAGTGCCCCTGGTGCACCTTTAAATTTAAAAAGGCTACTGGGCACCTGGGGGGCTCAGTCAGTTAAACGTCTAACTTTGGCTCAGGTCACGATCTTGTGAATCATGGGCTTGTGCCCTACCTTGGGCTTTATGTTGTCAGGACAGAGCCTGCTTCAGATCCTCTGTCCCCTCCCCCATCTCAAAAAATAAATAAACTTAAAAAAATAAATGTAAAAGGCTATACAATGAGTTGTGTAGCAAATGTTATATGTACATTACATACATAATGTTACATACATATGTAATCTAATATATATACCCATCCTTACACATACATGTTTTGAGCAATGAACTCTGAGATGAATTCCTCAGAAACTTGTCAGCCTGAGGCTTCAAAATAGATGCTTCAGGTTTCAGAGTTTCTCATATTTTCCATCTCTCCCATAAACAGACACGCCATAAATGCACAAGATTTATAACGATGATTCAACAGGTGGAAACATGACTACAAAGAGAAGTTTGCCGCTTGGTAATGAGCTGTGGAACTTATGTTTCTTCCTCACAGGGGAGTCCCAAATTCCTTTCCCGTGGAAAATTCCTCTGACTACAGAAGAATATTTATTAGATGACCAAAGCATTTGAGGGTTTCCCCAGCAAGCCTAGGGAAGAGTTCGTCAATGTCTTCAGGGTCTCTCCGAGGCACTGCTTTTCTCCAGCCATTACGCATCATCACATACACTCGTATGAGTGACTTTCTCTCCTGACACAATCACTCCTGATAAGGCAGCATAATCACCTAAAAGAACACCTGTAAATACTGAGTAATGTTTGTGTGCACCTGTTTAAAAAAAAAGGTTTCTCAAAAAAAGCAGTATGCTGACACATAAGGAAAGAGATCTAACATATGTAAGCGGATGTTCCCGAAGAGGAGGTGAGACGGAACAGGAGCAGAAGTCGTATTTAAAGAAATATTTTGACAAAAGCATCACAGGGATTCATAAAGCTCCACAACCCCCTGTCGGATTGGATACAGAGAAAAATCAAACCTAGCCACGCCGTTTTAAAAACTGCTGAAAATCAAGGGGAGATTTTAAATGTCCTTAAACAAAAATCTGGGGAAAAGACACATTACCTTCCAAGTGTAATCAGACTTCTCAGCCGAAAAAGTAAAACCCCGAAGGCCATGCAATGACATGGTTAAAGGAGAGAGAGAGTGGCAGAGGGATAGAGAGGGGGAGACACAGAATCCAAAGGCTCCAGGCTCTGAGCTGTCAGCACAGAGCCCGATGCGGAGCTCTAACTCACGAACCATAAGATCATGACCTGAGCCGAAGCCAGTCACTTAACCAACTGAGCCACCCAGGCAACCCTTGGCAATGATTTTTTAAATCTAACGCCAAAAGCAAAGCAATAAAAGCAAAAATAAATAAATGGGACTACGTTAACATAAAAAAGCTTCTGCACAGCAAAGGAAACCATCAAGAAAATGAAAAGGCAATCTACTGAATAAAAGAAAATATTTGCAAACCATATATCTGATAAGGGGCTATTCTTGAATATACAAAAAATTCATATGACTCAACAGCAAAAAAAAAAAAAAAACACAAAACAAAACCCAAAACACCACAATCTAATTTATAAATGGGCAGAAGACCTGAATAAGACAGTTTTCCAAAGAAGACATAAAGATGACTAATAGGTACATAAAAATAATGTTCCACATCATTAAGCATCAGGGAAATGCCTATCGAAACCATAAGGAGCTATTACCTCACACCTGTCAGAATGGCTGTTATCAAAAGGCAAAAAATAATAAGAGTTGGTGAGGACGGGGGAAGAGGGAACCCTTGCACACTGTGGGTGGGAATGTAAACTGGTGCAGCCACTATGGAAATTAGTACGGTGGTTCCTCAAAAAATTTAAATATGATCTAGCAATTCCACTTCTAGGTATGTATCCAAAGAACACAGAAACACTAACTCAAAAAGATCCATGCACCCTCATGTTCACTGCAGCATTAGTTACAATATCCAAGACAGGGAAATCACCTAAGTGTCCTTCAATGGATGAATGGATAAAGAAATTGTATATACATATACAATGGAGTATTATTCAGCTATAAAAAAAGAATGAAACTTTTCCTTTTGCAACAAACTAGATGGACCTTGAGAGCATTATACTAAGTGAATTAAGTCTGACAGGGAAAGACAAATGCTATATGACATCTCTGATATATGGAAGCTTCAACAAAACCAGAAACAAGATCATAGATACTGAGAACAGATTGGTGGTTGCCAAGAGGGATGGGAGAAATGAGTGAAGGGAGTTAAAAGATTTAAAAAGAAAATGCCAGGCAATTTGCCTGGGTATAGACCTTTCTGCTGAAAAGGGTCATCCACTTTACAATTTTATCTAGGATTCATCTTGCTCATTTCTGAAAACTAGGAAAGAAACTGAAAACTGCAATGATTGGTAACTTACTGAGACTTTGACTATAATAATCTCATTCTTCAAAACGACCTAGGGAAATAGGTAGAATTGTCTGTGATCGTCACGTTCAAGACACGTTATCTGAGTCTTAGGAAGGAAAGGGTTCAAGGAAAAATCAAACTGAAATATATCAGCAATTACGTTAAATATAATTAGAATAAATTCACCAATGATAAGACAGAGATCATCAGATTACATAAAAAAACCACACGCTACTGACAAGAGACAAACTTACACACTTTACTTGTTTAGCACATTTATTGAGGTGTAATTGACATGCAAAATACTGCACGTGTCTAAAGTACACAATGTAAAAGCTTGATCCATGTGTATGCACACTGATTAAATAGTCACCGCAATCACAAAGCTTCCCCCTTCCCGGACCCTTCTCCCCTGGTAACCACTATCTTGCTTTCTGTCATGGTAGATTAGTTTGTATTTTCTAGAATTTTATATATGTGTAATCATACAACAGATCTATTTTTTTTTCTGGCTTCTTTTGCCAGCATAATTACTTTGAGATCTGTCTATGTTGTAGCATGTATCAATAGTTCATTTCCTTTTATCATCGAAGAATATTCCATTGCATGGATATACGACCATTTGCTTATCCACTCACTAGCAAAAGGACATGTGAGTTATTTCCAGTTTTGGGCTCTAACAAATAAAGCTGCTATTAAGTCATGTGCAAGCCTTTATGTGGACATATCCTTATGTGTCTTGGGTAAATGTCTAGGTGAACTGCTCACAAAGTGTTGACAAAAACTTAGGCAAAAATAGCCAAAAGAAAGCTGGTATAGCCAGAGTAATATCAGGCAAAAAGGATTATTTATTTTTATTTTTTTAATGTTTATTTATTTACTTTTGAGACAGAGAAAGACAGACAGCATGAATAGGGGAGGGGCAGAGACACAGGGAGAGGCAGAATCCCAAGGAGGCTCGGTGCTGTCAGCTCAGAGCCCCACCTGGGGCTTGATCTCATGAACTATGATTTCATGTCCTGAGCTGAAATCAAGAGTTGGCCACTTAACCAACTGAGCCACACTGGTGCCCCTGGCAAAAAGGACTTTAAAGCAAAAAGTATGACAAAAGATAGAAAGGACATTTCCTAAATGATCAAAGGTCAATTCCTCAGAAAGATACAGTAATGTATATGCACCAAGTAATAAAGCTTCAAAACATGTAAAACAAAAACTGTAGAAATAAGAGGAAAAGTATCAAATTCACAATGATGGTGAAGGATATTAGCATACCTCTTTCAGGAAGTGATAGTACATGTAGATTAAGAAATCAGAGATAGGATTTGAACATGATAAACAAACTTGGTCTAATTGACTTATATAGAAAATCTACACCCAATGACAGAGTATACACTCTATCTGTGCCATTTACCAAAAGTGACAATAGACTGGACAATAAAGCAGGTGTCAACAAATTTCAAGGGTCAGAAATCATATAGAGCAGGTGGACTGATGCCTCAGTAGAATTAAACTAGAACTCAACAAAAACATACTAGCTTTCTAAATATTTGCTTATTTTTTACAAATGGAATAGTATTATTTTATGTTCATGCACATGGGCTGAATAAATGAATTTCAAAAAACTAGTTGCAAACCAAAAAGGAATAGAGAGAAAAATTATGTATAATATGTATACATGGTTATAAACTATTCTTTTATTTTCAGTATTTTTTTGTATTTTTAAATATAAATTGTATTAAGAAAAACCATTACAAAATGTCTCCCTCCTAATTCTGTCTGTAAGTTCCCTCCCCATAGACAACCCATGTAATAGTTTTTTGTGTATATTTCTGTGTATGTGTATATATATATGCAAATATATGTATATATTCTTTCCCTCAATACTGTACATAGATGGGAACATAATATTTGAGATTCATGTATACTGTAGTGTGTACTAATAGTCATTATTTTTTTTAATGGAGTATTACATTATATGGATATACCACAATCTGTTTATCCATTTACTGGTGATCTTCAGTTTGCTCTTTTCACTTCATGAGTATATAAGAATTCCTTCAGTCTTTTTTTATGGTTGTATATAGATTCTACTATATAGCTGGGCATTTTCTTAACTAATCTCTTTTACATATTTTTGTTATTTCTAATTTTTTATTGAGGTGTGATTAACATAAAATTATATTAACTTCAGGTATAAAACATAATGATTCAATATTTATAAATATTGCATAATGATCAAGAAATAAGCCTAGATAATATCTGTTATCTTCATAGCTACAGATATTTTTATGATCAGAACTTTTAAGACCTACTCTCTTAGCAACTTTCAAATATGCAATATAGTATTATTAACGATAATCACTATGCTCTACGTTACATCTCCGTGACTTACTTATTTTATAATTGGAAGTTTGTACCTACTGACCCCCTTCACTCCTTGTGCCCATCCCCACTCACAACCTCTGGCAACCACCAATCTGTTCTCCGTATCCACGAACTCCGTTTTTTGTTCTGTTTTAGATTCTACAGATAAGTGAGATCATATAGTATTTGTCTTTCTCTGACTTACGTCACTTAGTACAATGCCCTCAAGGTCCATCTACATTCTTGCAAATGGAAAAACCTTTAAAATTTTTTTTGAGGATGGAGTGCCTGGGTGGCTCATTTGGTGAAGCGTCCAACCTCATTTCAGGTCATGATCTCGTAGTCCGTGAGTTCAAGCCCCAGGCCAGGCTCTTTGCTGACCGCTCAGAGCCTGGAGCCTGCTTCAGATTCTGTGCCTCCCTCTCTCTCTGCCCCTCCCCTGCTCATGCTGTCTCTCTCTCTCAAGAGCAAACAAGGATTTAATAAATA
This sequence comes from Mungos mungo, assembly GCA_004023785.1. Lineage (NCBI taxonomy): Eukaryota > Metazoa > Chordata > Mammalia > Carnivora > Herpestidae > Mungos > Mungos mungo. The sequence continues at coordinate 72,611 of PISW01008212.1, forward strand.
AATAAATTAATTAATTAAATAAAATAAAATAAAATAAAAAATTTTTGAGGAATCTCCACACCGTTTTCCAGAGTGGCTGCCCCAGTTTACACTCCCCTGTCGTTTCCAACTTTGTGCCAGCACGAATGATGTTCAGTAAGTTGGACGCATGTCAACTCACACATTTATAAATATATCCGTGGAATGAAGTCCTAGAAGCAGAACTGCTAAGTCAAAGGGTTTATGTATTTGTTTTCCACGATATGTTACCAATTAACACTTTAACTAGCAATATAAGAGAATGTACAACATGGTTTCATCAAATTCAAGGAGTTAATGAACTAACTGGCTATTTGTGTGTGTGATTATCCCATAGGTCTTCACTGAGGAGCTCTTCCCTCCCCTTTGTGGGCTGGAAGCTGCTGTCTAACAAAATTAAGCCCCTCATTTCCAGGGCGACTCAAGCTCAGGACAGCGTGGTTACCTTCTGTCGCCTAAAGATTTGGTTTAGACATCAACAGTCTGGGGCAGAAACGAGAGGGCCAGGTTGCAGATGTAAATTCAGTCAAGGTGGAGTTTACGGTTGGTTTTCCAGTTGGGGTAAGAGACCTACATCTCTCCACCCATGGTTTCTCACCTGCGTCCCCATCACGTCGATGGCCGTCAGCAGTGCCCGAGACGGCACAGCCCCTGAATCTGCCATCTGGGAGGAAGGCCACACAGCCTTACTAAAGGGCAAATGAACCAAACCCCCCAAGCCCAACCATCCTCTGTGTGCTTTGGCTTGGACTCCTCGTTGAGGAGTCTCATTTCTGAGCAAAACCCAAGTCATAAGGGCTCTCGACAGGCTGGTCAATGGAGATCGTCTTGAAAACCGTGTCTGAACCACACTTATCGAATGAAATTTTGCCAGACTCACGAAATACAAACGGGCATGCTTCTAGATGTGGAGAACAATGTCCCAATTATCAGCAGCGTGGGAGGTTAACCCAGCTTTTTAGTGAGACCAGAAAATTATGCCAATATGTCTCCAGTGCGTGCACTGGGCCTGGGCCTGTGCGCCTGGCTGGACGTGAACCACTTCGCCGACTGCCCCCAGCAATGCTCTGGACTGAGCTGGTCTCCCCTCGCCCAACAAACAGAGAACTCGGGGCAGGAAATGTCTGCAGTCCGGGTTTCAAGCCAAGGCCATCTGACTCCAGGAACAGTGCTCTTAGTCACTATGATGATAATGAGCTTTAAAAAATGTTTTATATAAATCTACACACACTATTTAAAAATACATAGAAGGAAAACCACTAGCAGGAAATACTTTTCACACTTATGTCAGAGAGACAAGAAAAGAGTTTTTCAATTCTATTCTCTTGCCTTTGTTCATATGGTTTGTGTAATGGCTGCCTTAATTGTAGGACAGAAGCTGTGTGTACACACACACATGAACACACACCCATTTTTAACCTCCATGTTGTCAGCTTTCCAATAAGGTAAATTCTTCTGCTGAGACACAGGAATGAGCCTGAACTTCCTGAGAGTCTCTTGAGGGCTCTTTTATTGCGTTTTGTTTGTTTCTCAGCCTCCGGGAATTTCTAAGTAAAACTGGGTTCCCGGCATACTTTGCACCCTCGCACCCACTTCCACATCTACCTGGATCCCATTAAAGTCAACAGACACTGTTGGGTGCTCTTCATTAAAAACACCTTATTTCTCCACTCTGATTTGTGATTTGTCTAAATTATTTGTCCTGGGCATGACCAGCTCTGTGGCCATTTAGAGGCCACGTGCCTTATTTTCACCCAACGCCATATCGTGGAGCTGTTTTTTCTCAAATATCCTGGCCAAGGCTGTGAATTAGCGGAAAGTGTGTGTCTTAGGGAGGTGCCTTCAATAGGACCCTAAGAAACTCTGGCCTCTGCTACCCGAGGTGACTGCAGCTGTGAAGTCCAAAAATGCCTTTTACTGTAAGGTTTAACTGGATGATTTTTAACCCATTCTTTTTTGGGCGAGTTTCCTTCCTTAAATTGTGGAATTTTCTGAGGCAACTGGGAGAACGTTTCTGTTTGCCCCTGAACCCTGCCCCAGCTTACGGCGGACAAAGTACCAAGTGGAAGGCCAGTGAGCTTCGCTTTATCCTCATGCTCTCCCTGCATCACAACTGTTCTCAAAGTGTGGTCCCCGGACCAGCGACATCAACATCCCCTGAAAATGTGTTTGAAAAGCAAATTCTTGGGCCCCACCCCAGACCTACTGAACCCTAAACTCTGGGGTGGGGGGCCAGCCACCTATATTTTAGCAAGCCCTCCAACGGATTCTGACGCACTGGCGAGCCTGGGAACCACTGACTGGTCTGTTGTGAGCCCACAAATTCCAGCCCCGCCTGCCAGCCTGCCCTTGCCTTTCATTCACTCTCCCTCCGACTTTGGACTTGGCCATCTGACCATTCTCCCTTAGCCTAAATAACACTGCCTCCCCATTTAATTTGAAAATAAAGACTCTAGCAGACATTCATTTAAGGATGTTTATAATTCCTACTCAGATTTAGCCAAAATATGCAACTTCATACAAATACGTGCACCCCAAAATAACCAAATCCCCCAGACCCAAACCATCTCTATTTTTACTTAAAGTTTATTTTATTATGTTTTTAATGCGTATTCATTTTTGAGAGAGAGACAGAGACAGAGTGTGAGGGGAGGAGGGGCAGAGAGAGAGAGAGGGAGACACAGAATGTGAAGCAGCTCCAGGCTCTGGGCTGTCAGCACAGCGCTTGAGGCAGGGCTCGAACTCGCACACCGCGAGATCATGACCTGAGCCCAAGTTACACGCTTATCCGACTCAGCCACTCTGGCACCGCTCTCAAAAACTTTTTTAGACCGGATGATGGAAACAGTACTTCTTAAACCAGAGAAACTACATTGCTCCTAAGTTATTAAGCTATTAATGACTAACTACTGTTTACTTTAGGAAAAAGCTCTTTAGTCAGGGAGGGGCAGGACTGAGGACTACGAGGGAAAATGTTTTGGAGAAAGAACAGATTAGGAAAGTTGTAGAATGCAGAGAATCTTGGCTGGGAAGAGTAGAAAGGAAAGGGGAGACAAAAGGCCAGAAGTCTGACCTTAATTTATCCTTTCAACAAACATTTAATGAGCACCCACCTTTTCAAGGTTCTAGAGGGAGGGAGGCAGACACAGGCCCCTGTCCTCCTGAGAGGCCTGCCCTTCTTATTTGTGTCAAGCTTCCTTACTCTGCGTCAAGCATCACCCCATCCAGTGATCTTTCAGCTCATGGTCCTAGTGTCTCACGACCGCAGGGAAATGTAACCAGACCCCAGCTCATCTACCAAATTTAGCCACTCACAGAGCAAAGGAAATCTCCCCGCGGTTTCCAGATTTTCTGTCTTTAGAAGTTCCAAGGATTATGCGCATCCTATAAAGCCAAACCTTCCTCCTAACAGACCTCCCATGGGTTAAGTCATATCCCCATTTTCCCCCAGACAAGGGAAACGAGGCAGAGGAGAGCTAAGTGACTGGACCCAGTTCTGAAGCAGAGCCCGGTCTGACCTAAGGAGCCTGTCTTCTTCTCCAAGCGCTGTCCTTGCCTGGGTGGGCCTGGGCACTCATCCTTTTCCGGAGCTGAGGCCCTGTCTTCGGCCGCCATTTTTCAGAAAGCCACCATGACCTTCATCTTTTTTCTGTAAATATTCTTTCCTGCTGGCATCAGATAGAGCCGTGTTCTTGTTTTCCATCCACTACTTGCTGTAAAAATCCTGACGCTGTTTCCTTAATAAAATTTCTATCTAGTTATAAAAACAGGTTCCTTTGCTCATCGCTTTTCTCAAGTGTTGGTCATGTTAGTGCAGTATATGCAGAAGCAAAAATCCCTTGAACCCCTTCCTGATGAATTAGAATACACTCTGTGGGCTAAAGAGCTATTCGAGATGGCAGATACTACAGTATTTGCTTTGGTAAAATTGTGAGTTTTGAGTTTTGGACCAAAAAGGTGTTTTTAAAAAATATTTATTTATTTTGAGGAGATCACAAGTTGGGGAGGGGCAGAGAGAGGGGGACAGAGGATCCGAAGCGGGCTCCTCGCTGGCAGGCTGACAGCACTAAGCCCAATGTGGGGCTCGAACTCATGAACCACGAGATCATGAGCTGAGCTGAAGTCGGATCCTCAACCCTGAGAGCCACCCAAGGGCCCCAGACCAAAAAGGTATTTCAAGTCGAGATTACTGGCTAAACACAACAGCTCATCCAATTTTCGGGGTGGGGGGAGAAAGGTTCTCATGCAATATTTATTAGTTTATTAGAATATTATGTGCTATATTTGAATAATAATTTATTATGTAAAAGTATAGTAAAATGTACACTAACGGGTATAAGTTATTCTGATCCTGAACAATAACAAGAACAGAACACATGAAAGATAAAGTCACATAACCTTTCAAGAGTCACGGCAGGTGTGCAGATTGTATATAACGAAAATTCTCTTGTTCTTAATGGGTGATTTCCTCCTTATTACCTACCCTTCTTAAAATCAAAACAGTCAAAAGAGTTTCAAAATAGTGAGAAGGATGACCTGACAACATTCTGTTGAAACTTCTAGAAAATTATGCAAAATAACTTTGAATCAGGCACATATATGACCATCGGTCCTTGTATGTATTTGAGACACTGTTTCTTTCCCTCTTGTGTTTTAGAAAACCTTGACATGAAGCCTCTTGACATTCAAGTTAGTTCTGGAACAACATGCTAACTTCACCAAACTGGGAACACCTCACTTGCAATCTCCATCCAGAAACCCTTTCCCTTCCAGCAGGGAGCCTCGAACTTCAGCACACTTAAGAATAAACGAGGGAGCTGGTCAGCAAACAGCATGGACATCTGGGCCCCAGCTCCAGAGACTCTGACCCACTGGTCTGGACACGACGAGAATCTGCATTTTTAACAGCCCTGCCGGTTCAGGGGCAGCCCACCTAGGCACACTCTGAGCAGGAGACAACACCCGCCGAAGGAACCCGAAGTGCATGGAAAATCTGACCGAGAAACCTAGCTCACTGGGAACCCAGCCTCAAAACCTCAGGTGATCAGACTTCGTGCTCACTCGGCTGGAACTAGGGGCAGAACGTGCACATGCTTCTGTTTGTAATTTCCCACTTGTCCCAGCAGGGGAAGGCTTCATCTGTAAGACAGCAAGGTCAAGGTTCCCAAGAAACCCTAAGTAAGCCGTTTCCTCCTCACCACGTGGAAACAAGGTCCAGGCACAAAAGTTAAGAGAAAAGGGAAAGGAGGAGAGATGGCAGAGAAAGATGTATAGGGAGGGGCGCCTGGGGGGCTCGGTCAGGTAAGCGTCTGACTTTGGCTCAAGTCATCATCTCAGGGTTCCTGAGTTCGGGGCCCACATTGGGCTCTGCGGGGTCCGTGCACAGCCTGCTTGGGTTTCTCAGCCCCCTCTCTCTGCCCCTCCCCTGCTTGCTCTCTCTCAAAAGTAAATAACCATTAAAAAAATAAATATGTTTTATAGGAAAAAATAAAACAAAGTGAATATTGCAGGTGCCTGGGTGGCTCAGTTGGTGAAGCATCTGACTGTTGGTTTCGGCTCAGGTCATGATCTCATGGTTCCTGAATTCAAGCTCTGAGTTGGGCTCTGTGCTGTCAGCACAGAGCCTGCTTGGGGTTCTCTCGCTCTCTCTCGCTCTCTCTCTCTGCTCTTACCCACCCCCCCCCACATGCATGTGCTCTCTCTCCCTTTCTCAAAAATAACTAAACATTTTTTCAAAAGAAAGAAAGGGAATATTGCTCACATGAGCAGGATGAACCAGGCTGTCAATGCGGAACAGTTCCAGGCTCTGCTTCCGAAGGTATACACCAGCTACGCCAGCACACCGGCCAGGAACCAAAGAGAGTTAGGAACTATTCATATTCTGGCCTCATCTTGTCTGCAGAGTCCATAGAGTTTAGAAGAATGACCTTGTTCAGAAAGCTTTCTAAATTTTTTTTAATGTTTTATTTTCTATTTGAGAGAGAGACAGAGAGAGAGAGGCAGAGCATGAGCAGGGGAGGGGCAGAGAGACAGAGACAGAATCTGAAGCAGACTCCAGGCTCCTAGCTGTCAGCACAGAGCCCAATGCAGGGCTCAAACTCACGAGCAGTAAGATCATGACCTGAGCCGAAGTCAGACACCCAACAGACTGAGCCACCGAGGCGCCCCTCAGAAATCTTAATCCATAACAAATTGCGGAATGGGATTACATCTCTCAGTGAGATCTTGCTGATTAGATTTCTTCTCCAGCCACCCGCATTCCTACTAAGGGTTGGTGACCTCTCCCCTGACTCTGGCTACTACAGCAAGAGTGTATCTCACTGATGATATTGTGGTTCCTCTTGAACTACGCTCCCGTGCAGCTCCCAAATATGAAACACACAAGGACATGGCTTTACTTCTTACCTTCAGCCAGGACATAACACACAGCTTCAACTTCCTACAGTTCTTGAACCCTTCTGTTTCATGAAAGTCTCTTGCACTTCAACACAATTTAAAATGTTGGCCACACCCTCTTTCCTCGACGCGTGATGGTGGAGTTATGGTCCCTGAGGACATTCAAATGCCTTTGCACCAGGTGACTGCGCGCTAAACACGTTAAGGTGAAGTTAACACGCGGTAATTTACATGAAGGAGATTTTAGAAATAAAAAATTCTAAAACTGATCTCTGAAATGAAGCTATCATACATGGGGAAGAGGCCACTCGGGGGCACAAAGCCAACACACACACACACACACACACACACACACACACACACAGCTCTTCCTTGAGCTTTGCTCAAGCACAAGGTGATCCCCACAAGAAGTCCGTGAACGTGACTCCAGCTTTGCATACTTTCAGAAGCTTACAAAGGCTCGCCTTCCCCATGCAGAGCCTCACTGCCTACAAAGCGGGCGCGACAAGTCCACACGGGCAGGCAGATTAAAGGGAAAGGTCACGAGACACTCAGTGAGGTTGAACCACTGTCTACAGCTAACGAGCCTCGCCAGTGAAGGGCAGGGTTGAGATGAGAACTCAGGTCTCTCCATGCCCAGGAAAGTACCCTGCGGTCTTTGTTTCTAGAGAAGCTTGCACTAAGCAAATCTATGTGGGCAGAAGTCTACGTGTCATGATAAAGGCAGCAAAACTCTCTGACCTACGCTCGTAATTCCCACCACTTAAAAGCATAAAGGAAGTGCTTCGCTGGCTGAATGACTAGTCCTTTGAGAGGCTAATGCACAAACAAGGCCTGCGGAGGGTGTCCGGTCACTATGCAGTTTGACCTGTTTCCGCCAATCACACACCGAACACGGAGGAAATGAAGCCCAGACCATCCTATGGGAGCCGGGGGAGCTAAGGGAGATAATGTCCCAAAAAGCAAGGGTGGGGATGGGGGTCCTTTCCTAGGAAAGATGGAGAGTGAAGAAGGGAAAACCAGGTTTTCACAGGCAGTCTCAGAAAGATACGATTTTTAAACATTTCCTTTCTTTTTTTTTAATCTTTTTCTTTTTTTATTTATTTTTGAGAGAAAGAGAGAGACAGCGTGAGCAGGGGAGGGTCAAAAAGAGAGGGAGGATACAGAATCTGAAGCAGGTTCCAGGCTCTGAGCTGCTGTCAGCACAGAGCCTGACGCGGGGCTCGAACCCACGGACCGTGAGATCATGACCTGAGCCGAAATCGGACACTTAACTGACTGAGCCACCCAGGCGCCCCAACATTTCCTTTTTTTTTAAATGTTTTTTTAATAGTTTATTGTCAAATTAGTTTTCATATAACACCGAGTGCTTCTCCCCACAAGTGCCCCCCACCATGACCATCACCCCCCTCCCCCCCTAATGTGATACACCACATCAACAAAACAAAAGAAAAAAATCATATGATCCTGTCGATAGATGCTGAAAAAGCATTTGACAAAATACAACATCCGTTCTTAATAAAAACTCTTGAGAAAGTTGGGATAGAAGGAACTTACTTAAACATCATAAAAGCCATTTACGAAAAGCCCACAGCCAATGTTATCCTCAATGGGGAAAAACTGAGAGCTTTCCCCCTGAAATCAGGGACACGACAGGGATGTCCACTCTCACCATTGTTGTTTAACATAGTGTTGGAAGTCCTAGCATCAG